>PVKU01001935.1:0-259007 GCA_004027475.1 Anoura caudifer | reverse complement strand
GTCCCCAGCGGCCGGCGGGAGCCGGGACTCGGGGGCGGAGCTTCCGGGAAAGGCGGGAGCGCGCGGGCCATTGAAGGAGCGGCGGAAGCAGGCGGGGTCCGGACCGCGGTGACGTGTCCCCGCGGCACTGCGCGCGCGGCGCCGAGGGGGCGGGGCCAGCCCGGGGTAGCTGAGCTGCCTGGTGCGGGACCGCGGAAACGCTGGAGGTGCGGCGCTGGGCTAGACGTTGGCTGCTGTGCGGCGGCTGTGCGGTGAGTGCTGCCCTCGCCCCTTCTTGCCGCAGGGCGGTCAGCTCTGGTCCCGCTCTCTCCATCTTTGCAAGCCAGACGCGCACAGCTGGGACCTGCCCGCTCCTGCAGCTACTCCAGGGTGACGGAGGAGTTGGGCACGGTCCGGGCAGCGGATCCTTTGTTTTTGCCACGTCGAGGGGTGCGAGGACTTGCACTGAAGCCCGCAGAGCGGTAGTCCCGGCCGAAGAGGGGGCCGGGGGGGGGTGGCCGGGCCGGGGATGTGGAGGCCGGACAGCGGAGACCCGGCTGGAGATGCTGAACCTGGGGAATGGGAGGCCGGACCGATGATCCAGAGGTCGAGCCAAGAGCTTCCAGGCCGGTGGTGAGGGGTAGGGAGGTGGGCGGAAGGCCAGGCGGGGGCGCCGAGGCCTGGTTAGCGGGAGGCTGGACCAGGGTCGCGGAGCTCGGTGGGGAAAGGCGCAGGAGGCTGGGCCCGGGAGCGGCAGGCAGCAGATGCTTGGTAAGTTAAGAGTGGCCAGGACCACGGGCTGAGGTTTGGATCGGGAAGGGTGGAGTGGAAGGAAGACTGTCGACAAGAAACAACGCCCGTAGGGCAGGAGGCAGGTGTGGTGCTGTCTTGGAGCGCTGGCCCTCGTAGCCGATCCTCCCACTATTGGAAGTTTGATCTTTGCTACCTAGTCTGACTCGGGCTTAGATTTTCTCCCGTTGCCTGTGTGACTCAGTTTTCCAGAGAAGTAATTTGAAGCCTTAAACTCCATTTCCTTTTCGAACTTCGGGAATCCTTCCAGCTCATACCGGTGACTATATATCCAAGGCCAAAGTCACCTGGGAGCTACTTTGAAATCAACGCCCCCCACCCCCCGCCCCCCGCCCAGGCCATGTTGAATAAAGGTGCCTTTCTCACCCTGGTTACTCTTTTTTCAGAGTGTCTTGCTCTCCAGGCAGCTGCTTCTTTCCTTATGACTGCCAAACCAATAAATCAAAAACCTTCAACTGTCTCCCAGCTCTTTCCCCAGTTAGCCACCAAGCCTCCTTGACCTTCTAAATGTCCACTAGAGCTGTCCACTTCTCTCCATCACTGACTTAAGCCAGTGTAGGCTCTCACTTTGGCTACAGCAGCCTCCTCATTGGTCTCCATAATTCTAGCCCCTCAGCTCCTCAGCCCCTCACTAGTCCATTCTGGAGAGCACAGGCTGCGAGATCTTTCCAAAATAAAAATCTAGAAAGCTTAACAGCTTTTTGCCTGTGCGATAAACCCAGTCCCTTAATGCTGTTGACAGAGCCAAGCACAGGTTGTCTCTGTGGTCTCCTCCCCTTAGTTATCTTTTGTTACAGCGTCTTTTTGCTTTCTACATAGCCATGGGGATCTTCTCATACCAGTTCTGTGCCCAAAACACTCTCGCACTACTGCCCTCCCTCCATCACGTCACATTTACTGGATGAACTTCTGCTTATGTTTCTGTTCTCATTAAACACTTAAGGGCTGAGCTTTCCTATTACATGTTGCCTTTATATGTGTCATTTCCCAAGGGCGAAAAAAATCATATCTTATGCAGTTGCTTGTATACTGTCTTCCCTACTAGCCTGTCAGCAAATTCTATGAGATACTGTTTATCTCCTTCTCTTGCTCCTTATTGTCTTTCCTTATACCCAGGTCCTGGCCCACACAACAAAATTATGCTATTTAATAAGTATGCCCTGTCCGGAAAAAAAAAAAAGAAGCTGTTTTAGGATTATTTAGCAAATTATAATGAAAAGGTGTGGTTTAGAATGGAATGGTCAGAGGTGAAATATGGCGTTGCTGTAGCAGTGCGGGTGCCAGATGGTAAGTAATAGGTGCAAAGCAAAGTGTGGCATGTACTCGATCTCTGAGAATGAAACATAAAGCTTAGATCATTGCACTCACAGCCTGATGTGTGAGCCTTGGTTTTGCTTTGCTCTTTTGCAAAAGAAGGCTGTTGAAAGATATAATGTGTTTTAATGAATGAATGAACAATTTATTGGAGTTTGGCAATAAAACCTGTTCACAGTAAAAAAAAGAGAGAGAGAGAGAGAGACATGAAACACTGTACCTAATTAAATCAGATTTGCTTTCGATATCCTGAAAAAAGGCCTTGCCTCCTGCCATTTTAAAAGACTGGCTTCTTATCTGATATAGACATTTACAGTACTTTGCCCTTTTGCTTTCAAACCTAATTTAGCACAATCTCCTACTGCTCCCCCCCCACCCCCCGCTTCTAATGCTAGAAAGGAGTCTTTATTTTCATAAATGGCATTACATCAGTTCTGGTGTCCAGTATTGGGTAGTTTTTTAAACTCTGCCTCAGAGATGGGAAGCACTGGTGTTTGTGGGCCTGGAAAAAGATAGAGGAGATTGTAGACTGTTAGATACTGTTTTGCACACGTATAACAGATATAAATGTTAGCGGAGGGGAAATCAGATGGCCTGAGGTCAAGTGCCAGGGCTACCCTTACCATCTGGTCATAAAGTAGGCATAAGTAATATACTTACCTCATGAGGTTGTTTGAGTACAAATTGAGATGTCTTTGGCAACGCTTTGTAAATTTCCGTGCAGTGTAATTTTCTCTTCCTATTTTGTTCTTGCCTTCCAATTGCCAATAGAGCTTCTGATTTAAGGTAGAGTAGGGTAACAGATAAGATAACATTATCTGATACAAACTTGGCCCTGTTTGACCTCTGCTGTGTTGTGGAACTTCTAAGGACCAGCGAGCATTGGTGTAAGTCTCATGCAGGGATAGGATCTTTGTCTCTTTCATTACTGGATACACTTGGGGATTACTACAGTTCTCTGCACACAGTTGGTGTTCAGTAAAGTATACTGGGACAAATGAATCAATACTACTGACACTAACTTTTCTCCATTTCAAACCTTCTCTGGCAGACAGGATTTATTTGATCAGGTGGTTGTCAACCTGAACCTGTCTCAGTGGTTCTCAGTGGAAGGGAGGTGGCCTCACAGGTTATCTGATTTTTAGAAAAGGTATCCAAGAGCCTTCACTACCCATCTGTCATACAGAAGATTTAGGTCTGCAGAGGCTTTCCTGCTTCTCCTTTGCCCTCCCAGAGATTCTGTCTTAGGACCTCAGGTGAGGGGAAGGCAGACCCGCTCGAGGCTTACGGCTTTGAAGGGTGGCCGGCACTCCAGTCTGTCTTTTTGGTTTTTGTTTCTATGGAACAACAGAACTTAATTTTTTTGTGTTTAATTTTATTTGCCAGTAATGTGTTTTCACCTGAATTACAAAATGAATAGTAAAAGATCAACTTTACCAGGTCCAGTGACAATATCCAGTTTTGGTGCTTCTTATAAGTCACAAAGAAATTCATTTTACTTTTAGAAGAAACTTATCCAGAGGCATCAAAAACACCATAACCATCACTTTTATATTTTCTTCATGGATTAGGGTAAACCTACTTTAGACTGTTTCTGCAGTCATTTTTCCTCACCCAAGGATATATATATGTATTGATTTTAGAGAGGAAGGGCGAGAGAAATAGAAAGAAACATTGATGTGAGAAACACCAATCGGTTGCCTCCCATATGTGCCCAGACAGGAGATCGAACCCACCACCTTTTGGTGTGCAGACTGACGCTCTAACCAACTGAGCTGCCCAGCCAGGGCTCCTTGTCTCATCTTAATTAGAGCTTCTACATTATGGGTTTTTGTCTCCTTCCCTTGAAACTGTCCATGGTGTTACCTTTTCTGTGTATTACTAAGCTGTGTAGATGGGTGGGAGTCTGCCCTCTCACACCGACAGATCCTGCCACTTTAAAGTTGCTTAACTGCACTAAGCCTCAGTCCACTGGACTAGAAAGTGGGGATTATCATGCCTCAGAGTGGTTGGGAGGACTAACCAGGAATACATAAATAAATAATACATTAAAGTACCTTTTGCTCATATAAGCCTGTAGTAAAAGGAACTGTTATTGTATAACACTTTTACCCAACACTTAAATCACATATGGCATTGTGATTTTTTTTTACCCATTTTGGTAAATCATATAAATTTTTTAAGATACTCATATTGGTGGAGGCGATTCAGATATGAGCAGTGCTAGTTCTTAACACCTCATTTTGAGATTAGGGGACAGACCTCTCTGGTGGGTGACAGGCTGACTGGGTAGGACTCAATCTCAGATTGACCGCACTAATTTAATATCTCACTTTGAAATCTCTACCATGCTCACACTTTCAAACTCTTCATTTTCAATACCAGGGGTTATTTTTTTAATCAAAACTTTAATACTTTATAACTTCATTTTGAAATTTCAGTTTTAGAAATTTTATTCCTCTGCCTCAACTCTATAGATTATTTGTTCTGCTTTATTTATTATTGCATTAATTTTTGAAGTTCTGACTGCTGTAGCTTCAGAGCTAAGTATTAAAGGGATCTAGGAAGTAGAGAAGATTCTAAGACCCAAGTTCTGCTTGATGTCTCATTTCAGCTGTATACTTAAAACTTCTCTGGGACCTAACACAGGTTCAGAAATTTTATGTATTGTCATCAGCATCCTGAATTGACAGGAATCATCACATACATCTGTACAGTAAAGCACAAGTAGTGTTAAGTCCCTGCTATGCCCGGATATACATTTAAAACCCCTATTATATATTTTCCTATTTATGTTTTGTCAAATGAAAATGCTCTAAGAACTTAAACTCTGTCATCATTCAGAGCATTAAATTTGCCCCTGGGGGATAATTTTTTATCGTTCTAAGATGAGATCACCATCCCCAGAGCCACTTGGGTGCAGCCGGGTGTTAGCTAATGGGCGTGAGGTAATGCTGAGTCTGACTCTAGCTCTGCAAGAAGCAAGGCTTTGCCCCCAAGAGTGTGCAGTGGGTGCTTTCACGTGGGCAGGGCAGATGGTGACAGTTACGGAGTGAATGTGCACGTGTCTGATGCAATGAGGGTTTTATTTACCGTTATAAAATTCTTCAATGGTACATGAAGGTCGACTGATACTGTTGCAGTAGGTATTATTCAGATACTAATAATGAAGGAACAAAATACATTATGGTATTTGTTCCTGAGAAATCCTTATAAATAATAAGACACTGTTTAAAATCCTATTCTGAAAGAATTCATGGTGCTTATTTTTTATTTTCAGCCACCTTACCGAAACAAAACTGTCTATTTCATCTCTAAGTAAAGTGGGACACCCTGTAAAAATGGAGAATCCCTGAGAGTCCTGTAGAGTGTAGACAGTGCCCTGCACCACACAGAAATTATATCTAGTAAATTCTTTTGCCCGTTTCCAAGTGTTGGACAGTTTTCCCTGATAGTCCGAACTATATCATGACCTTAAGCCAATGGTCTTCTATCCCGTTCTGAACTGACCTCTTAGCAAGATTGGAAACTGCGAACACTCCTTAAAACACTTCTGCATGCTCTGTAGACCACATTCACCTGATCCCAGAACCCCCTCTTTGCCTCTTATTGGCCCTGCTTCCTGTAGTAACCCCGTAAGTACCAGAGTGCCCCATATGTCTGCAGCCCCATCTTTCCCTGAGTTCCAGCCTCTTAACCACCTATGTCTGCTGTTCAGCTCCAGTTCAGCCTACCATCATCACTTGCCAGCACTATTCCAGAAGGCTTTTCATTGGCCTGTGTGCTTCTGCTCCAGCCTTTCACACTTGATTCTTCTCCACTCAGCAGCCAGAGTGATGCTTTTTCAGCATGCGGTCTCTCCTCTGCTTAAAACAGTCCAAGTGCTTCTCCTTGCAGTTGGGATAGAATCAAAGCTCCTCTTGGCCCCTAAGGCCCTGTGTGGCCTTGCCTTTCCTACTTCATTTACCTCTCACCTTCCCTCCTTTACACGCGCTAGCTGAACTGGTCTTTCTGCATCATGAATACACCAGACTCTTTTGGGACTTTGTACTGGCTTGTCCTTCCCCCAGCAAGGACAGCCGCTGTTGGTGGCCTTTATGTCATTTAGATCTCATTGTAAATGTTACCTCCAACGGCTTCTCCAACCACCATAGCTGATGCAGCTCACACCCTAGTCTTACTTTACCCTATTTTATTTTCTTCGTAGCCCCTATCATTTTATTATCAATCTGTAATTATTAGTTAAGAAAGAAAGAGATTGAGAGAGAGGTGGGCTCTGCCAGACATACCTTTACAGAGGTTTGTTCGTGGGCATGGCTCGCAGAAACCTTTCACAGCACAGGTGAAGCAGGGGAGGGTGGCAGCCTCACATGAAAATGTCCCTGTTCTGTATCAATTTGGAGAAATCATCTCTGGAATCATTAATATAGTGCAGTGATCTCATAGGGGCTGGTTTTGACTAACTTCTATTTTCTTTATGCTCTAGTATATAAAAGTACCCATGGAGAACATGGAAAATTCAGTGGATTCGAAATCCATTAAAAATTCAGACACGTGAGTATTTAATAAAGGGATTCCTTACATAATCCAAGGAGATGGTTGTGATGCAGCACGCTTGGAGGGGTGGGGAAGCAGAAGAAATAAGTGCTTTCTACCTGAATAGCTGTGTGGCTTTATATAGGTTAGCCTATTTCCTCTGAATCTTAGCTTTAAAATAAAGATCCCGTGGAATTGTGAGTAAGACTCAGGGAAAGACCACACAGCCCGTGCCTGGCCCAAACTCAGAAACCCTGTCCTGGAAGCAGGAGGACCTCACAGGAGGGGCAGCTCCTGCGCCGACCCAAACTGCCCTGCAGAACCGGAGGTTTTGTGTTGGGGAAGTCGTTCACGGGTTTTAAGACTGGAATGAAATGGCAGTTCTCAGTCTGGGGAAGAGTTGCCTGGTTTTAGATTTTCTTTTACTGTTTACTTTCTCATTCTTTCTTTTTGGAATAATCTGTGCATGAATGCTTCCAATAACCAGTAGCTAGAGAAAGGAAAAAGATAAACCTCAAATAGTCCTAAATTATGTCTGTTATTATCCATTTGGGGTCTCTGATGATACTTTTAATTGTAAAATTTTATTTCTGAGACCTAGCATTATTATTCTGGACCATCCTGGGACTTACAGACTAATTCCACTACTAAACAACAGCAATACTGTTAACAGATTACCAATAAGAATTTAGCTATGATTGCTTAGCAAAGGGATTTTCCTAGAAATTAAACTTAGAAGTACCATCTCATTTTAGAGGGTTTTTATTTTTTTAAAACCCACTTAAAGTGATTTCTACATTTTCTTACCTTTCATATCCTACAGAACATAATTTAATAGCAAATTGTGTGGGAGCCCAAAATAGATGTCTGTCTGTTGTGGTGCTGTAAGAATGTTATCATGTTCCTAGTCTTGTGGGGCCTCTGATCTTCATCAGGCCCAGCCCCTCCCACCGAGCTCTGTGTTGCTGCCTGTGGAGGAGCACCCACCCTGCAAAGAGGCAGCTGGAGGGGCTGGGGAATTGCGGTTCTCTGACCCATTATCTGGATGGCCTTCCACAAGTCACTCAGCTTTCAGAGTCTTAATTTTCGTATCTGCCATATGTGGGCATCACCACCTTTCATTAATAGTATGTTCCCAACATTGACTTCTTTAATTTACAATTTACTGTTTTAGTCTTTTTCCAGCAACTGTTTGAGAATCGTGTGTCGTGCGAAGTGCTCTCAGATAAAGTACATGGGTGCAGCGTCTGTACCCAGCGCTGATTGCCTGCAAGCAGACCTGTCATGGCCTGATTCTTGGTCTGGATCAGGGCTCAGGCTGCGCTCTACTTTGGTCAAATTTTCTTGGAACACAGCCACACACATTCATTTAAATATTGCCCCGGGCTACCCCCACCTGCAGAATGGAGCAACTGCCACAGGCCTGTGCCCTGCAAGCCTAAAATACTTACTATTCATCCCTTTTGAGGAAAAGTTTGCTGACTTTGGTCTAGATAACAGAGGTTTTGGGATAAGTGAACTTGGGACAAGGTTTTTCAATGATTTACTATACTGATTCTGTGTATTAGTAAGTTATATTAATTTGTTCCGCTCATAGGTTTTCAGGAACAGTTTTGGAATTGTGTTAAATCTTGTGCTTTGATGCATATTTGCCTTTTGTTGGTTTCCTATCATTTCAGGGTAATTTTTAAGATCTTACTCTTACCTTGAAAAGTAAAATATTTCACAAAGTTACAGGGGATTCTAAATTATGAAACATATGTGATGATATTGTAATACAATTTAGAGGAAAATGTGAAGGATGATGGTGAGGAGAAGCCTGCACTCAGGAGGCCAGCACAAGCTCTCGGCCTTGGCCCTGACCATCTGCAGGGCCACTGGCCAGGGCTGAGATGCATGGTGGTCCTCCCCTCTCCTGTGAAATGGGTCCCACAAATGGTCACTGTTCTGGTTTGCTATAGAGTTATATTCGCGAGCACGGCAGCATCGGTCATTTCCGCCTTTGTAAACTGTTGTTTGATTTCCAAACAGAAGGCTCATGCATGGCAGCAAATCGATGGACTCTGGGATAACCTTGGACTGTAGTTATAAAATGGACTATCCCAATATGGGCGTGTGCATAATAATCAATAATAAGAACTTCCATAAAAATACTGGTATGTATCATAACATAGTCTCTAACTCTCCAAGTGTTTGTACCACTGATAGTTGCTTTAACATGAAAAAACAGTGTTGATGTCATTAAGCCCTGACACAGAAGAGCCATGGAGGAGGAGGTGGGGCAGGACCTGCAGGTTCACCGGTGGGAATGCACTCGGCGTTAATCTCCTCCCCACCACCGCGACCTCCTCCTCCCACAGCCAGCCACGGGGCTGCATGGTGGGTGGCCTCTCAGGCACTGACTTCTCTGCAACCTTTGCTTCAAGGTGCCTCACTTAACATGTATTAACAGCCCTGAAAAGTAACCACTCTTAGATGCTGAAAGGTTAAACTCCCTGCACAGAGTCCCGCAGGCAACTTAGCGTCCAGCTAGCCTCAGCCATGGGGTGACTGACCCCTCCCAGCACTGAGCCCCTCTCTGTGGTGCTCCCCCCCACCCCACTCATGTCTCCCTGAGCTCTGTGGACCTTTTCTTTTTCCCTGTGAAGGTGACGGGCTCCCTCGGACCCTGCTTCCTCTTACGCATGGATTTGATTGTTGTCTCCTTCCCTAAATTTTGAACACTCGCACTATGAGCTTGCCATCTTCACGTCCTTCTAACCCTCTTAAAACCGTTTTCCCTGTTTTCCGCCTCTGACCCTCTCCTGACATGCGCCTTAGGCTCGCCACTGCACAGTCACCGAATCCCCTTCTCCCTTCTCGGTCTCTCTACGGTGTATGATCGGAATCCAATAGAACCTTTTGGCGTTTTTTTAGAGAATGGAAAAAAATTCCTCATGATTTTAAAAAGCTGATTAACATCCTGGTGTATTGCTTGATATTTTTTCCTTGACAGTTTCTTTCAGAGATTAATTTTATTCACAATAGGCAAACAACATTATATCCTGCTTGTTCTGCTTCATGTAATATAAGCATTGTTGTGCTGCCGTATAATTTTCAGACCTGTTATTTTAATGATTGTGTAATATTCCACGCCATCAAACATATCATCCACTTAATGCATGATTAACCATAAGAATGAACATTTTGCCTATTGCTCCCTTTCTTAATCTTTAAGTTGATGCTCTGGTAACTCTTGAATTGGCATATAAATCATATTAGAATTAATTTTTATTTGAAGAAACTAGAAGCAGCAGGGGCAGATACAAGAGAGCAGTGTGGTAGTAGGAACAGACAGGATCGAGATCCTCCTGGAAAGAGGGGCAGGACTTGGTGTTGGGTCGGCTGTAGGAGCGAACTTGGAAGTGGACGTCTAAATCCGGGTGGTTCCATTTTTATTGCCTGTGTCGTCTATAAGCTCAGAGGCCACTGTCAGCCATTGGATGGCCCATCACATATTGCTAGTTAGGACTCCGTCTTCCTGTTGAACTTTCCACAGTTGAAGCTGTGTTTTAAACCGACAGCTGCTGCTCCACTCTTCTGCTAAAACACGCTGACCCCAGCAGTGTGACTTTGGCCCCAGAGGGAGCCTCGCTTAGGTTTTCACAGCTGCCTGGGGCAGCCTGGTGTTCTCTGTCCTGCCACTGAGTGCCCGCAGCCTGGGGCCAGAGTTCACTCACCTGTTCCACAGCTCTGTGTCCGCAGTCTTTCCAGTAGTAAAACCTTAGGGGAAATGTATAAAGATAACATCTGCCCATAACAGAAATTTCAGAAATTACAGATTAGCTAAGGAAAAAGTTAAAATCATACTCACACTACTCAGAAATAATATTTTGGAAATACAGACATTCTTCTTTTTTTAAAAAAAAGATTTTATTTATTTATTTTTAGAGAGAGGGGAAAGGTGGGAGAAAGAGAGGGAGAGAAACATCAATGTGTGGTTGCCTCTCATGCACCCCAAATTGGGGACCTGGCCCGTAGCCCAGGCATGTGTCCTGACTGGGAATCAAACCGGCAACCCTTTGGTTCGCAGCCCACACTCAATTCACTGAGCCACAATAGTTGGGGTGAGACTTTTTTTTTTTCTACTTAGGGATCTTAAATTTACTAAGTTCTACAGTGTGTTCCAAGTCTGAGTGCCTGGCACAATCAAAGTGTACATTTATGGGAGGGTACTATAAAGGAGTGATGGCAGCCCAGGACCCCTGAGTAGTGGTCTTACATTAGCTTTGTTACTTCCAAAAAGTTCCTGAACTCCTCTGTGCTCCATGTCCTGCATCTGTACAAACGAAGCCGGTTGTAACTGTCTCATGGTGGTTGGAAGGATAAAAGGAGATTACGCAGAGCAGAATGCTGATGAACAGTATTACTTGGTAGTGGGGTGTGTGTGTTTCCTGGGAAGACACTGTGAAAGCAGTGATGTGTCTTAAAATTGTGGGGACTTAAAAGTTAAAGAAATACAGTTCCTCTGAGTGTGCGTGATGTGTGTATTTTTAGATATATATTATTTTTTCTTAAAAGTAGGATCCTATCATTTTCCAGTCTTTTTTTTAAAAAGTGACTACTTTCCATGGCAAAATTTTGTTTACAAATTTTTTTAATGGCAACATTGTATTCCATTATATCAATGAATTGTAACTTATTTAACCAAACCGTTCTTTAGGCATTTAAGTTGTTTCTGTTTTTCACTAAGCTGTGAAAGGTGTCTTTGTGACTGTAACCCATTGGCTTGCTTACATGATGGTAAACTGATGTAGCTTACATTGTGAGATGTCTAATGTGCTAAGACATCAAAAAGACTGTCACTATGATAAGAATAATTGAATTTTCTTAGCACTTGAAAGGAAATTTATTGTGGATTGTGTTAATCAATGAATAGTTCATTTCAGAGCAGTTCATTTTTTTAAAAAACAACAATTAATAGTAATTCTTTCTGTTTTAAGGAATGTCATGTCGGTCCGGTACCGATATAGATGCAGCAAAACTCAGGGAAACGTTCGTGAGCTTGAAATACGAAGTCAGGAACAAAAACGATCTTACATGCGAAGAAATGGTGAAATTGATGCGCAGTGGTGAGAAAAATTAAAAGAATGACTTTCATTGCCCAGTTTTATCCAAGGACAATTTTATTATCCAAGATCTCGCTCTAATTATACATATAATAATAAAGTGTAAGAATTGTGGAACTATACCATGCAGAGTCCTACCATGTGCATCTTACATACGTAAGATAAAAGGTGCTCATTCCAGCTCTCTAAAATGGTTTGCAGTGTGTTGCTCTGCCCCATGTTGGCTTTAGATGATCTCTTAGTTCTTAGTTGGGGAAAATGTATAAAAGTAATACATGCCCATACTAGAAATTTTATTATTCATCTTTTTCTCATATAATAGTATCTGTGAGGTTGGTGAATAAAGTTGTGTTGGAGTTTTTTGTTTTTCTTATTTGTAAATGTTTCTACAGTTTCTGAAGAAGACCATGGCAAGAGGAGCAGTTTTGTCTGCGTGCTTCTGAGCCACGGTGAGGAAGGAGTCATTTTTGGAACAGACGGAGCTGTTGAACTGAGAGACTTAACACGTTTCTTCAGAGGGGATTGCTGTAGAAGTCTGACTGGAAAACCCAAGCTTTTCATTATTCAGGTAATATGTCATTGAGCGGCTTGGTCATTAAGGATGTGTTGGGGATTAATTCACTCAATTGTGGATTATCCAAAGGATATTTTCTCTGGAGCTTCTGAACTATTGTTAACTTTTTTATTTAACTACCACTAGGTGATAGAGAATAAATTTTAGTTTTAGACTTACATCACAAAGATTCTACATAATTAACATCAACCTTTATATAGCCTTTACACTTCTCAGAAATTAGCTATGTGCATACACATGTTTCAGAAATAAGTGCTCCCTCTGTACCCGCCAGGCCTGCCGAGGCACAGAACTGGACTGCGGCATCGAGACGGACAGCGGCGTTGGCGATGACGTGATGTATCAGAAAATTCCAGTGGAGGCAGACTTCCTGTATGCATATTCTACAGCACCTGGTGAGAACGCAGAGTGCTGCAATCATGGGTGTCCTGTGTAGATTTTAAGCAATATGGAGGCAGTTCCAAAGGCTGTCAAGATTTTGACATCCAGCTCTGGTTGGTCTGGCTCAGTGGGTTGAGCGTCGTCCCACAAACCAAAAGGTTGCTGGTGTGATTCCTGGGCAGGACACGTGCCTGGGTGATGGGCTCACCTCCCCAGTTGGGGGGCACATGAGAGGCAATTGATCAATCCATGTTTCTCTCCCTCCCTGTCTCCCTCCCTTCCTCTCACTCTAAAAATAAATAGGCCTTAAAAAATAAGGTTTTGATATCCATAAAAAATAGCTAACTTGCCTGTATTTTAGGGTACATTAGCCATAGAATGGTCTGAAAAAGTGCCTTTTAGCCAAGTTTGGCTAGAAAATACGCGTGTAAAAGAAAGCAGCTCACTCAGTGTTGTTCATGAACCTAACATCGGATAGGACACTGTATTGTAACATAGGCCAACTGAGAGCTTACCCACTGCTTGGAATGGGGAAGAGGCATGTTTTCCAGGAATTCTTTGGAATATGGAAAATAAAAAACATAAATATGAATAGTACATGAGAGGGCAGAAGTGGGATGACAGAAAAAAGTACAATAAGTGCACCCTTTTCCCATTGTGGACTCTTCTGCTCTGTAATGTGTTTATTACACCTCATTAGGTTGCCTTGTAGACAAATGTAGGACACTCCAGTGTGTGGCCATACATAAGCAGTTTATTTCATGGATAAATCAATAATCTGATGGAGTGCTGTACTACTTATAGTGACCCTTTTGCTTCTTTGCCTGCACGTTTGCCTGTTCCTCCCTTTTGGGAGGGACGCCCAGAAGTAGAGCTCTCAGTCATTCGATGGGAAGTTTGTCCGCAGCTCCTTCTTTCCTTGTGGAAAGCAGCGGTGTCTGCACAACACACATTTTTGTTTTGGGTTTTTTCCTCTTTTGCATCATTTCCCTGAACCTGAAGGTGTCATTTATTTTTTTCTTTTCATGGCTAATAATACCTATGGAAGTTTATGCTTGTTTTTGCTTTATGGTAATGTAGTAATTTATAATCAGATATTCATGGATTTGGGTTGTATTTTGCCTTGTAGGTTACTATTCCTGGAGAAATGCAAAGGATGGGTCCTGGTTCATCCAGTCACTCTGTGCTGTGCTGAAACAGTACGCGAACAAGCTCGAGCTCATGCACATTCTTACTCGGGTTAACCGGAAGGTAGCGATAGAATTTGAGTCCTTTTCCTTAGATGCTAAGTTCCATGCAAAGAAACAGATTCCGTGCATTGTTTCTATGCTCACAAAAGAGCTGTATTTTTATCACTAAAGAAATGTATTTTTTTTTTTTTAAGTTTGTATGCCAAGTGAGGGAAATGGTGTAACTGATACTGTATTTTCCCATCATTTAAATCCAATCGGGTACTTTAAACTTTGTGCTTTGTAACAGTTTGTACTTTGCAACATGCCACCTTCATAGCAATAGAACTACTATGAAGTTACCTCACTCAGAATCAGGTAGTTGAGACTAAATTGAATTAGGAACAAATAAATGGTAGTTCCTTTCACTTACGAAAAGAACTGGTTGTAAATTAACAGCTCTCATCATTGACAAGTTTTATTGATGCTACGTCATGTGGTTTCAAGTAATTATGGTGAGAGTTAAGCATTGAGTAATGAACTTCAGTGATATTGATATGCTCTCCTATAAAAGTATGCGTTCTAGTTTTTATCCGACTGTAGGAATGGTGATAGGATAATGTATGATGATGGGATAATGTGTCTAGAATTTTGGGAACTATGTGCATGGTGTGAAGACCCTGATTTTAGAATTGGTATTTGGAGAAATATTAGCTGTGTTTCTAGATTATTTATCTGAGCGAATGGTTTTGTAATGTTTGTCCTGAGCATGTATTTGTCGTAAAAAAAATCATGTTTAATATTGAACAATATTTACTTGAAAGTGTGAGCAGTCTAAGTGGACAGTTTTGAGGCCGCATGCATCCTTACTCAGGGGACATGCAGGTTCTCCAGGGCAGCTCTTGCATCCCATGTCTGTTGCTGTTCCCTCTGAAGAGCTGTTAGGTCAAAACCTCAAACTGTTCATCAAACTGATAGCATCATGGATTGAAGAGATTCTATCAGGACATGCTAAAATACAACTTATGTGATAAACAGGGAAATGGGAGGGAGAACTCAAAAATCGATCCGCGGGGCACTGGGTGATTAGGGGGTGGTTTGGGCCTGGCGGAGGCGCAGCACAGCCTGTGTGATGAAGGCAGGACCGTAGACCATGGCTTAGGGAAAAGACGGCCAGTTTCTTCCCATGGACTGGTCTGCGTGGAGAATGTCCACCAGGCAGGAATCTCCAAGAAACTGAACCCAATCAGAGATTTATGAAACAGCAGATTTCCAAAGATGGTGAGAGTCACAATAATATCCGTAGTACCCTGCGTGGTACAATTGTTGAGCATGTTATTTTCTGCTGGAATTTACAGTCAAAGGAAAATGATACTGTTATAATTATATACTGTTCTCTGAAATGAAAGGAGCATTGACACAGGACTTTAGAAACCATACGGTCTTTCCTTTGGTGCTCGGGGAAACTGCAGGCCAGCCCTCAGCCCCGGAGGCCGGGCTCTGAGCCTCCGCCCTCACCCAGGGAGGTGAAGAGCCCACACGGCATCACATGTCCTCACGGTTCACCCTGTCATTACTCGTGAGCTTTCTTTTGCTCAGAGAAAGAAGCTTCCAGTTATAAATGACAACTATGTTTTTTACACTGTGTAACTTTTTCTAAGTAAATGAAGCATGTAATGTGATGATTTTGGAAATATTTGTTATTATGAATTTTTATTTCAAAATATAAATTCTAACAAAAATACCAACATGGTCAAGTGTTTTTTGTTGTTCCTGTTATTGTGTGACCAGCTGAAGTAAAAATACTTGTAACCAATAGCTGAAGTCAGAAGGGCCAAAGAGGGTACAGTGAGACCTTATCGTCACATGTTTTGAGATGGTAGCGCTTCACCCAGTAGGATAAGCAGAGATCTATTCCCCAGCCCTCCCAGAAGGCCCTGTTCTAAAAAAGACCCTGAGCCCAGGATGGCACTAGGTTTGCAGAGATCACAGTCCCTAACGTGGCCAAATGTCTATTTGTTTCTTTGCTCAGTGGAAAGGCAACAGTGGAAAGGATATTGCTGAAATGAAACATTTCCCACCACATAAATTTTAAACATGGCTTAAGTGAGGGGGAAGGGTGAGCACTAGGGGGACACGCACAAACCTTTGATGTTCATTGATGGCCACTTCTGGGAGATGGTGTTGGGACAGGGGCAGATGCTCCCTTTTCGTAGGTACGTCCTTAGAAAAGAATATAAGGAAGTGTGAACATGGTGGTTTTCAATTTCTTCCAGTATTTCTGTAATGGATAGAGAGTACTTTTAAGTCAGAAAACTAAATAAAATTCTCCCGATTGGCAACAGGAGATTTCTGATTCCAAGGAGTAGAAGGTAGCATGAGTAACATTTTTAAGACTCTTTCAAAGCTATTGTTTCGTAATGTGTTGAGAAAATCGAACCCATTCTAATCTCCCAACTATAAAAGAAGTCTTAGATATTTGAATAAAAAGATGGCACTGAGTGGTGTAATTCCGTTGATTTGGCATCATTCCGCAAAACGAGAGGTTGCCAGTTCGATTCCCAGTCAGGGCACATGCCTGGGTTTTGGGTTTGGCCCCCAGTTGAAGCCTATGAGAGGCAACTGATGGATGTTTTTCTCGTGTAGATTTTTCTCTCCTTTCTTTCCCTCTCTTCCCCTCCCTCTAAAAATAAATAAAATCTTTAAAAATTAAAAAAAAAAAAAAACAACTGTAATAGAAAAATAGACCAGGATGTGAACAGACAGTTTATAGAACAATACCAAGTGTCCCTTACATTCTGGTAAAGAGCTTAGTCTCCATTATAACGAAATACAAATTAAACTAAGGCATTCCCTGTCATCTGTCAGAGTGACAAAAATCCTAAAGTTTAGTAACATTCTGTTGGCACATGTATGGGGGAATATATTTTCCCATTGGTAGGAGTGTAAAATGCTGTAATTACCTGTGGAGGAGAATCTGGCAATATCTATGAACTTAATTACTCTGAAGTAGCAGTCTCATTTCTTGGAATGCAAATTACCCATACACATGTACATGAACAAAATTATATACACAGTTACTCATCACAGCATTGTTTTAATGGTTAAAAAAATGGCAGCAACCCAACTGTAAAGACAGGTGAAATGTACTACAGTGCATCTACTCTGTGGTCAAGCCGTGGTTCAATGTCCCATCAAATCACTGAGCTGATACCAACAACCTTCGTGGGAGAGGAGCATAGTTTCAAATCACATCAAGTGGATTCCAGGGATTCTGAGTTGGCATCTGCACTGTACTTGGAGGTGCTGTTTGTTGGGCAGCCCACGTTTCAGCACATGAAGCTTACAGGCAAACTACGTTAAATGAGAGGCAACAAGTGTTCATTTGGGATCAATATTTAAAATTTGGGGGCTGGATTCAGGCAGATATGCAAATAGTGTCCCAGTTACAAGGTGGAGGCAAGGGATTTTTGTGAGACAAAGAGGAATAATTACATGAAAAGAAGAAAGAATTCCTACTGGTACTAAGAAGCAGAGCTACTCGAGCTCTGTATGGTGGGTCACTGATTCTGTCTTCCGATGGTGAGTCCATAGTCATCAGGATGCCTGCCTTCGTACTGGATTCACAAAGAATTATTTGTAAAATCGTATTGGTTTTAGACCAGTCCAAAGGTCTGGCCCAGGGAAACATTCAGGGAACCAGGTCTTGCAAGGCAGTTCCTCTGGAGTGGCAGTTCAGACTCCATTCTGAAATGTGGGTTCATGTCACTTTTCGTAACTATGACTAAGAAATATTTTTCACGAAGTAGAGTCACAGTTCATTTCAAATCATAATTCCCTCCACCCCCCTTCATACCTCCCACGCCTACACTTCCTCTGCTGGGATAAGAGTAAGCTGAGTGAAAGAAAGTAAGGGTTCCAGAACTCTTACTTTATCCTTGGTAACTTTTGGCCAGCCTCCTAAACTCTACCAATTTATTTGTCAAAAAAAGAAGGCAAAGGAAACTCAGTAGTTTAACAGACAGAAATGAGTCTCGGCATACCCTAACTTCCCAGATGACAAAGGCTCCAGGCCAAGCTAAGTCGGCATTGCTCAGCTTTGGGATGACGCTCCAACCCACTGACCTACCAGGCCAGGGTATCCTTGCTCAGCTTTGTAGGGACTGCTCTTACTACCCTCCTGGGACATGCTTGGTGCGTGCTTGTTCTGGAGGGAATGGCTCAGGTCCACTTCCCACACAGCCGTTTCTACAGCTACCATGCTGGGGAGAGTGCACTGTGGGAACTTCTCCTTCAGGGTTCCAAGCAGGAAATGGCACCAGTCCCTGCTCATTTGCGGAACCCCAACTCCAAGGGGCTGAAGAGTAGAGCCCATCTCTAAGACCCACAGCACCCCCTTCCCCAAATCAGAGGACTGTGACTTGGCAGGGTTGGGGTAGCAGGGGGTCAGGGGGAAGGGAAGGAGCCAAACAGCCTTCCCCTTCAGAGTTGCACCAGCCCTCCAAGCAATAGCCTCATCTTTACCCACTTGAGTAACACTAGGCAGATGTCTTGTGAGTCAGCTCTTGATTCACTTGAAAATTGGCCAGGTGATTTTTCTTCTTGCTGGATTAACATACCCTTTAGAATCACAGGAAAAACTCCAGCTGCCACACCCTGAATGAAGATTGTCCTTCTGGGAAATGTTTTGCCCTGGAGTGAACTTCTCCTACCATCACAGACCCTTTGCATTCTGTGTGCCCAGCAGGCATCTTAACATTGTAATGTGCATCCAGAGGAATACAGATAATGTGTGGTCTGAGATCCAATTTTAGAAATGCTGTCAATCTGCCCTGGCTGGTGTGGCTCAATGGATTGGGACCAAACTCCTCTGGCACCCTGCTCTGGGTGCCTTGCAGTACATCAAAATTTGTCTTGACTAAAATTTCCACAGAATGTCAAAGAAGACACGTGTCAATTGAACAGGTGATCTGATGGGTAGGTTACAACTAGAAAATGGAAAAAATAACTAGCCAGTGTTAAATGGGTTGAGGCATTTTTCAGATAAAAGTTAATTTGCTGCATGACCATAAAGGGAAAAAGATTGGTAAAATTATTTTCAAATTCACTGAATTTGAATTAATGGACTTAACTGAGGAGTAGTTCTTTTGTATACTGACTTTTTCTCATTTGCAGTGAAAAATGTTTTTGTTTGAACATTAATAGGCTCCATGAGACAAACCCTATTGTGAAAGTAACTTACAAGTCTTTGGAGGCCTATTGGGATCAAAACAGCTACAAAAGAAGCTTGCTTGCTACCTGCTGCAGGGTCCTGGTCTCTCCCGCACTCACCCTCCAAGTGATGCTGACATCTCTTTCAGGCTAAGCTTCTTAATGACACCCGGCAGAGTTAGGTTTTCCTTAAAGAAGGGTCCTCCATGCTGACAAAGACAGGGGTTAGGTCTGAGTTGAACTTGCTGGATTCAGAATCCAGAATTCACTCATCACATGGGGAGAGTGGTGGTGGGTGTGTGCGAGGGAAGACCGCCAAGTCCAATGGTGGCAGGGACAGGAGCCAGAGCCCAAAGTTTTGCTGTCACCAGAATTCTCAGGCTCCCCTGCTGGGGCTGCATGGTTGGACAGCTACTTGGGAAATCGGTTTGTCAGTTTCTTATGAAGATATAAATACTTCCTGTAGGAGCCCGCTGTTCTACACGCAAATGTTCACAGCACCTTTATTCATAATGACCTAAAATGGAAACTGCAGTGTCCACCCAGAGGTGAGAGAATGCATAAACTGAGGGAGAGCCATACAATGGAATAGCAGTCACCAACCAATCAAAAGTGGACTTTTAAGCAAGTTACCGATACCTACGACACAGATGTACCTCAGAAGTGTGTTGCTGAGTGAAAGAAGCCAGAAACCAGAGCTAATGATTTCTAAATGGTCCATACATCACTGTCTTCTATGAGTATTATGTTGCTAGATCTCCAATACAAATCTTTGCTATTCCTCATTCTCAGAGTGGACTCTTGATTAAAAAAAATAATAATAATCATAATAGCCAGTCTTCTCTGACAACCCTCAATTCAGGGGGAAATACTTGGCAGACTGTCAGGGTGACTTTGCACCCAGTTACCGTCGGCACTCGCTGGAAGGGCACCGGGTATGGCCAAAGGATTTGCTTCCGCTTGCTACTCATCTCACTCAGGCTCCGGCACACGGGAGCAAAGAAGGAGCTCTAAGAAGAATTAGATGTGATGACATGCTCCACGATTATGCATGGAGCTCAACAGTGCTGTAAGAATGGCCCTGTTTTTCAGGCCCACATCATGAGAAAACCTTGAAAGACAAAGAAGTCTCCCTCTCCTTGAAGGATATTTATTTACAATTATTCAGATTTAGTCCACTCAAAATAAAATGTGACCCTTACAAATCTATGCTTTAAATTGTGCCTTTTCAGGATAGGCAGAAGCAACTCTTTTGCAAATGCCTGTCGGTGAATGTTGTCAAAGACTGGGTTCCAGTGTTTGAAATACCCTTACCCTTGAAAAGGCAGTGGGCTCGGTACAGGACAGTGTGACCCCAGCATCGCCTCTGTGACCCACGTCATCCAGACCCAGCAGGGACAGGAAAATACCAGAATGACTTTTTGAAAAATAACCCTGCTGTGATTTGTACAAGAACAGGCCCTGCCCCTAGCTCTTATGAACACACAATCTGTATCTTATAAAAGATCAGCACTCTCCCTCTATGAAATATTAACTTGTAGAACTTTGAGTCTTCTGGGCACTTCTGGCAGAAGTAAGCCAGAAGTGTAAGGCCATGCATGGCTTACACAGTATTGTGTTGGGTTTTATCAATACACGTGAGATGGGACATTTCACTTGCTTACACCTCACTGTGAGGAGTTTCAGCAAGCCTCGCTAAATGCTGTGGCTCTCACGTTCTAAATTCTTGTATCCTAAACTCTCTCGGTGAGCAATCCCACTTGTTTTATAACTTTCTACTGTTAATGTCACTCTTCCTAGACACAAGGATGAGCAACCCCTGCTCCATCACGTTCTAGATCGGTTGTGGCATCCTGACTCGTCCCAAGGGTAATCCAAGGCTACAAGGACACAGGACAGGCCTGCTACTCTTCCTAGGTCTGCCAAGGAGCAAAACTCAATCCTGTTTCTATGTCATTCAACGACCATCCTGGGCCTTAAGTCAATCCTTCCTGATATAATTGGAAAGACTCAAAAAAATCTACAAGAGACATTTTTCAACCCACCTGTCAACAACAAGAAGACAGGTTAGTGACCATGACAAGACCCGCAGCACACAACAGTGGTTGCACACACACGTGGTATCTGCTGTTTTGCCGCTCTGCTCCACCTGAACTTTCTGGTCTGAGCAAGGAGTCAAGACAGGGGGACAAAGGGGATTCATCTCAAGACTGAGCCTGACCTTCTCTAGATGCCATATCTTGATCTAGTTACTGTGGTCTTGTGGTCAGCAGCTAAAAATACCAGTTCATTAATTGCCACCTTAATATACTGAATACTTAAACACTTTTAAATGGAGAATCTGTCCTCATGCACCACCAGGCACTAAGGGAAAGTCCCCATAATACCAGTGCCTTTCACTTGAGATGCAATGTGTGACAGTTAAGCAGCGAAAGATTGAAGAACAAAGCTCCCCGAATGTTACGGGTAACACACTAGTGTAACTTCACACATTCGTACTTTCCCTTTCCAACGCAGTGGAAAAATACAGAGGTAACTAGCAACTGAGAGATTAGTGTGCTGGCCACTGAGGAATCTGTGTTGTTAGACCCTGGCATTTAATCCTAGTCTGGGCTACACCGAAAATCAACCCCAGCACTTGTAGAGCGTGGTGCCAGTTTCTAGATGAGAGTTACAACTAAACAGGATATGGTGGTTTCCATGAAACGTTAATACTTCCACCAAACACGCTGCAGAAACGGAGCCCTTAAAAGAATGTATTCTGAACTTTCTCGCCTGGATACTAACAAAGAGTGAACACTCTATCTTTAAGAATTGGAAGAACCAAAGGTAAGACAGTTTTATGAAGAATCAAATTTAAAAGAAAATGTTGCTAAGAGGCAATAAATAAAATCATAGAATAAGACAACGCCAAGCAGCCCTATATTCCATTTGTTAAGAATTCCCCTCTGTTGTTTTATTTTTCTCTTTTTTTTAAAGGACAAAGTACACAAAAGGGGTTTCTCATAATCCTTGGGTTTTAGCACACCTCAGTTGGTAGTTAATCCTTGGCTGTGCTTGAGCCCCTAAGTAAAATACATTTGAATGTATTTGAGTAACATAGTGACCACCTGTGAATCCACCACACACCCAAAAACTTGAACTCTGACCCTAACATCTACTAACATCTCTTCCTCAGGGGTAACCACTGTCCTACGTTTATGTCTATAACTACTTTGCTTTAAAAAAGACAGGTTTTTTGGCCCTGGCTGGTGTGGTTCAGTGGCTTGCGTGCTGGCCTGCAAACCAAAGGGTTGCTGGTTCAATTCCCAGTCCACATACATGCCTGGGTTGTGGGCCAGGTCCCCAGTAGGGGGTACTTGAGAGGCAACCACACATTCATGTTTCTTTCCCTCTCTTTCTCTCTCCCTCACCCTCTGTCTAAAAATAAATGAATAAAATCTTTTTTAAAAAGTACAAATTGGTAGTTATAAAATAGTCTTGAGGATGTAAAGTACAGCATAGGGAATATGTTGAAAACTATGGTAATAACTATGTATGTGCTGGTGAGTACTGGATATACTACGGGAACACTTCATAAATTATGTTACTGTCTAATTGCTATGCTGGATGCCTGAAACTAATACAAAATAATATTGAATGCAAACTGTAATTGAAAAATAAATTTAAAAAATTTGATCAACCTCAGTCATCAGGGAAATGAACCATATGACATTTTGCATCTGTTCTATTGGCAAATATTAAGCAGTTTGACAAAACCAAATATGGAAAGCCAGTTTGTGGTCCTCAACCCCATCGCCTTTCTCACCTGGCCTCGCAGTCCCCCTCTCCTCTGGCGACCACCCATCTGTTCTCTGCGTGTAAGAGCCTGTTAAGGTGAGCATATTTTTACATGTTCATTGCCATATGTTTTCTGTGAAATCTCCATGAATGTCACTGGCCAACCTCCTAGTGAGTTGTCAGTTTTTAATAAATTCATAGGAGCTCCTTGTACTGTGTTGATGTGATATTAACCCTAAGTAGGATTTACGTGCTACAAACATCTCTCTTCAGCTTTTAGTTTGTCATTTTACTTTTTGACAAAAGAAGTTCTTAATTTTGCTATAATCAAAAATTTTAATCTCTTTGTATGGTCAAATGCTATTTGTGTCTCATTCATCTATATGTTCTACTAAACATTCAAAAGTTTTGCGTCTGACATTTAAGTCCTTGCTCCATCTCGATTGTGTTTTAGGATATAGAGTGAGGTGGGGGTTATATTTTAACCCTCTTCCCCCAGTTCTATCAATATTTATTGAACTGTCCCTTCTTTCCTTGCTGACCTACCACACCACTTCTATCCCGTGTCAAAGACGCAGTGTGTGGAGGTCTGTTTGGGGCGCTCTGTTGTGCTTCATGGGCCGGTTTCCTCGGTCTTTGTGGTGATACCACGCTGTGTTGGCGCTGCAGCTCCACAGAAGTTGTCATCTTTGGCAGGGTGAATCTCCCCTCTTTGTTCTTCAACAGTGTCTTGGATGTCCGTGGCTCTTTTTCTCTTGGTGCTATTTGGAACTATGTCTTGAGAATGCTGCTAGTGAAAAAATAATCTTAAGAATATAAAAATAAAATAAAATAGTCTCTCTTCTCTTTCTATTGCAGAAAGGCAGGAACTCTCCTGAATCATAGAGCTAGTTTTGATACATGGGCAAATCGAAAGTATTCACAATGAGGTTAATTAGTGTTGTTTTAATTTCTGCTTAACTATGGAGTCTCTGAAGATACATAGACGTTCTAGGAAGTGTAACCAATAGCCCCTACAATTCTGCAGTTCTAATTGGTTGTCTCACTTAGTAATCTGTTGCCCTGTATTATAATATTTAATATTGGTGTAAATATGAGTGAGATTTCTTAGTTAATCCTGGAGAAACTTCATCTTCATTCATCAACATGACTTATACATAAGGGTATAAGAAATCTTCCAGCTCCATCAAAAAAATGTTTGCACTGTAGCATGCACAGAAAATCACGTCTCTCTAGCAGATGGGGGCACACAGACAATGGTGTTGTGGCCACAGTTGAGGGATACAGGGGCTTCAGCACCCCAGGCCCCAGGGAATGCTCCTGATAACTGAGAGCCTCCATGGTTTCTCCACACCTCTAGCACACGGCACCCCAGAACACACCCCAGGATGCTCTTCTTCAGCTGGGGGGAGGGTCATCTCTATCTCATTTTAATTAAATCGGTAAATAAGCACTTACATATATTTAAAATCTGGTTCAGTTTGCATTCCTTTGCAAAGCAAATTGCTTAAACTAAACCACAGGCAAATGGAGCATTAACAGAAGTTGAGCATATTAGCTTTCTGTGAGATACTCTTTCAAAATCTATTTTGGATCTAATTTGGAATGCCAATACAAAGTTTAAACATTGAACTCATTAATTAATAGATTTTAATTATATACTTATTTTTTTACAACTTTACTATTTTAAAAAATGCTCATCTAAAAAAAATCAACCAATATAGGAAAGAACAAAGATAGTACAGAACCATTCCAAACCCCACAACCTAGAAATAACTATTATTAACATAAGAAAGTGCCAGGCCATTCACCCCTCTGGGCACATATACCAATAAATAGGAAGTTAGATAATGAAGGGATAAATAGACTAAACAATTCTGAATAAGAGATCGCTATAATGTTAATCTTGATTAAAAGTTTTACATTTGCATTTATTTGAATTTTAAAGCTCTATGGTTTGGTGCATACACATTCACTATTTCTATTTCTTCTTGGTGGATTAAAAAAAAATCATTGTATAATGTTCCTCTTCTTCTTTTCTTTCCTTTTTTAGAGTTTAAAATGGAAGTGAGTTTATTAGTGAAGTACTGAGACCCCTCTTATTCTTTTTAAGTTTTTCTCTGACGCCCACTTTTTCTGTTATCAATATAACCACCCTTGCTTTTATTATTATTAATGGCAGCATAGTATGTCTTTTTTTGTGCTTTCACTTTCAACCTACCTGTGCTGTCATGTTCAAAGGGAGTTTCTTACAGACAGCTTGTAGCTGGGTCATGTTTCCGTTCTTCTTTCTTAAAATCTCGGGGACATTCTGTATTGAACGCTTACTTCCATTCAGGTCCTTTTACCCTCCCTACTTTTAATATATAATCGTTTCAAGTATTTCCTGAGCACCAAACAGATGTTCGTATAATTTTTGCTTCAGTCAACTACGATTTCAGAAATTTATGAGAAGAAGGCAAGGTGCATATAATACTACATTCCCCTATTTTTAGCCATTTTATCGTTCTTTTCTTCTTTTGGAAGTTTCAAGCCTTCTTTTGTTATCACTTCCTTTCTATTTGGAGAACTTCTTGCCACTCTTTAAGGGTAGGTCTGCTAGTGACACAATCTCTTAGTTGTCTTTCATCTGAGGATATCTTTCCCCTCCCTGCTGAAGGACAGCTCCTCTGAGGACACAGAATTCACAGCTGCCTCTTCTTTCCCCTTCAGCTCTTGCAAAGTGTTGTGCCACTTCGTGCTGACCTCCGCAGATGCCGATGAGTAATCTGCTGTTATTTGGACTGGTATTCCCCCTGCAGATAATGCAGTTTCTATGATTGCATTTAAGACTTTTTCTTTGCCTTTAGTTTTTAGAAGTTTGATTGTAATGTTTCTTGGCATGGGTTTTTGTTTTGTTTTGTTTTTTTTTTGATTTGGCATTCATCTGTCAGCTTATGTATTTCATGAAATTTAGTAAGTTTTCAGTCATTATTTCTTTAGATGCTTTTTCAGCTCCTCACCTCTCCTCTCTCCTGGGACTGCAAGGATAGAAATATTACAACTTTTGTTTTTGTCACCCATGTCCCTGAGGTGCTGCTCACTCTTTGCTTATCTATTTTTCTTTGTTGTTCAAGTTGAATAATTTCTATTCACTATTCTTATGTTCACTGCTTTTAGCTTCTGTCATTTCCATTGTACTACTGAGCCATCCATCAAGGTTTTAAAATTTTATTTGTTGTATTTAACATAAAAAATTTTAACATAGAAAAGAACTTAAAAGCAAAATCAATGCTGACCTTTAGAGGAGTTGTTTTTCACTCTGTGACAGATAAAGCTAGTCTCTCAGTTCCCTTCTCTGTAGTACGGGACATATTAGCAGGACCATGTAGAAATTATGGTGGCTCCTGAACCCTGGTTCGGGAGAGACTCTTGTTTTTCAGCATATCAAACATACTAAAGTAATCATGTATTTCACATTAAAAGTAATTTTCCTATAAAAATATCTGGAGGAACTTTAATAACATAGCATTGAATTTTTATTAATTTTATTTTTATTTCTTCATCTTGAAACAATAGCAAACATTCTCGCAGGCCCTTGTGGTTTTGTGGTTTTAGACTCTGCATCTGCACCACCTGGTGGCCCCAGGCTCCTTTTCTGGATGAGAGTGGGTTTGGCACCTGGCCAAGCCTGGCCAAAGCTTTCTTTCTCTTTCATTAGTTAACATCTCTTTCTGAAGTGTATAGCTTGACATTATACCCTTTTCCATGTTTTCTTAATCCAGGGAATTGTGCTGTTTCTGTTCAGGTAGTTTGTCATTAGATATTATAAGAGGTAGATCTTGTAATTCAAATTCATTCAGTCAGCTTTACCCAAAAGTGTAATATTTTCTTAAAAAGTAAACACTATCATTTTTGGTCCTTTCTCAGTGACATCTGTCTAAACGAAGACATTGTTAGATTTTTGGAATGTGTCTGCCATTCCTTGGCTCACTTATTTAGGTAACATTTTCCCCTAAATTACTAATTAAATCCTGATTAAATTAAATTAATCCCAAATATTGGCCTAATGTAGTGTCAATTATTTTTCACTTATCTTTTCATCCCAAAGGCCTAGCATGGCGTCTGGCCTGTGATTCATTACAGTAAATGCTTGCTGAAAAATACTTGAAATATTTTAAAACATGTGTTCATGTTTTGGCATCTGGAAGTTCCAATTTGATTTTCCAGTGCTTGTACATAAAAGATGTTTATTCATAACTGTAGGGATGACATTCTAATTTCTGAAGAGGACAAATCTGCGAGGTACTGTGGCATTGATCCTCGTGGGTTATGTCCTGTTTCCTGCCTGAGATAACCCCTCCGCCCTCATGTGCTTCTTACTTCCACCGCTGGAGGGCAGCACAGATGATGGAATGGACGCCGGAATTCACACTTTGCAGGATCCCTCCTCACCGGTTTGTGGTACAAAATAACCCGGTGCTTGTAGAGAGCATTATTAAACAGCCACCATTTTGGGTTTTAGGATTAATTTTTCTGAATCTGTAGAAAAACCCAAGACACTATCTTAGGCTATGATCCTACAGCACAGTCTCGTCTGTTAAATGAGGGGTTAGTCTAAGGTTCCTCCCAGCTCAAGATTAATGTTCCAAGGTTGATCCTCTCTCTGCCACCCATCCCAATTTTGGTTTTTGAAGCGTGGGAATAAATAGTAGATGGGCAGGTCACCTTCAGGTCAGGAGTGGCTGAAGTCTCAGGGCAGAATCAGGGTGCCAGGAAGAACCCCATGACCCTAACCAGGCCTCTCTCATTGCAGGATTACACTATTCCCTCCCTCCCTCCCTCTCTCCCTCTGTCCCTTCCTTCCTTCCTTCCTTCCTTCCTTCCTTCCTTCCTTCCTTCCTTCCTTCCTTCCTTCCTTCCTTCCTTCTTTCCTTCCTTTTTTTTTTTTTTCTTAAATTTGCCCTTTTCTTTTAATCTTCTCCCTGCTTCAACTCTCAAAAACTTATCCAGAAATTGAACACAGGGCAGCTCGATGAGGCCAGGCAAGCCAGCCCAAGAGCAGAAGGCTCCCTCCCAAAGGGCGAAAGTCAGCGCTGGCATCTCCACTCAGAGCCTAGTAGTAAAAGCTGGTGCAGAATAAGGAGGCTCCGGAGGCCAGTGCTCACGCAGTACAGAGGGCCATTCTGCAGTGAGGCTCCCTTTACAGCACCAGGCTGTGTGAGAAGAGGTGTTTGTTGGCCGCATCAAAGGGCTCCTTGCCATAGGCAGCCAGGACCTAGGAGCTCTGAGCCTGGGCTCCAAACACAGTGCCCAGGCAACAGGAAGTGGCCTGACGGCCAGGCAATGGCCATGGATGGTCTGTGACTCTGTTTTCTGAAGTTTAAATCTAGAAAAAAAGTCTGACTAGAGCAATGTGCTTATGAATCCGATGCACAAAATTTGAATGGGCTGCAGACACAGGCGACAGCATGTTGATTACTGGAGGGAAAGCGGGTGGGGAGGTTAGAAGAGGGTAAAGGGGGATAAATGGTGATGGAAGGAGACTGGACTTGGGGAGGCAAAGACACAATACAATATACAGATGGTATGTTATAGAATTATACCCCTGAAACCTATATAATTTTATTAACCAATGTAACCCTGATACATTCAATAAAAAATGAAAAATTTTTTGAAGTGGGGCTGTCTAGGAAAACCTGGTATCACAGTCCTCAGCAAATGGGCTGCTGTAAAAACGGGCTGTTTGCAATTCTCTGGTTCACTGTAATCTTTGATGTCAAAATTAGTTACAGCTCTTCGCTTCTGGTCTGCTTTCCTTCCTTGTTCATTTTCCATGAGCAGCCTTCTCCATCCTGCCTCCCAACAGGCCGCAGTCACTCAGGAAATTTTAACCATTAAAGTGAGTTAATGAAAGGAATTTAGACATTAAACCATGAAAGGAATTTAGACATTAAAATAGAGGAAAGAGCAAAGGAACTGCGCTCTCAAAGAAAAAAACAGACCGACCAAAAACCCCTTTAATTGGAGTTTAGGCTATAACACAAATGTGCGGAGAATGCTTTCACCTCAAGAACAGTTCTTACCAGATCACAGGCCTGATCCTGTTGGGATGTGTGGGAGAGACAACCGATTGATGTTTCTCTCCCTCTTTCTCCCTCCCTTCCTGTCTCTCTAAAAATATAAATAAATAAATTTTTTAAAAATTTTAAAAAAAAGAAAGAAAAGTTCTTGGATGATTATTGATGAAGGACACCAGTGAGAATGTGTTGGTGATGTAGTTGAACTTGGGAAGGGCTCATCCTGCTCTTTCCCAGATTTGTCCCTTGATTCCTTTGAGGACCCCTAAATGCAGAGCCAGGTGTTGGGTATAGGTGGTTTATCTGGGAAGTGATTCCAGGAAGCAAGAGTGAGACCGCAGGGAGCATGAGACTTGGAAGGAGGAAAAGCCAAGGAAAGGGGATGTTACTGAGGTTGATGCTGAAACCTCAGTAACCTTGAAGAGCCTGTTTCTGCCAGGATCTTAAACTCATGGAAAGCTTTCCAGAATTGTCTACACGAGGCAATGGTGGCCTTGGGCATTTGCCCTTCTGCTCCTGTCCTGTGTGGGTGGGGCTTCTCTGGGGCTGTTACCTTTCAGGTATTTCTGGGCTTCTTTTGTGTGTGTGGTGGTGGGGAGGGGGGGAGCTGTGGGGGGGTTGTAGGGTGGGGGGCTGGGGACAGGGACTCCTACAATGCTGGAGATGCCCTGGGGGCAGAAAGTTTAGCTGAGCCTGAGTTAGGATGCAGCCGGTACAAGGAAAGCCTGCACCTCCATGGAACTGGGAGAACCTGATGCACCATTGGGCTGAGGAGCTGACTTGGGCAAGGGGAGCCCTGCCTGTACCTTGTGCTTCAGAAAGCACCTCTTCAGTCTTCCCCTGATTGTACCCCTTCCTGCCTGGGCTTTGCACCCTCTTTTCTAGACCATACTCTGGGGACTTAGGACCCTGCCCAACTGACCTCGACCTGCATCTCCTCTCCTTGGGTCCATCTTCAAACAGCAGGCTGTGCTTGCTCAAAGGGTATGCAAAGTGCTGCTTCTGAAGTGGTTGAAGATGTGTGGATGGAGTTTGGGGCTTAGGGAGCTCACACAAAGGGGTGCAAGGCTCCTCAAGTGAGGAGCAGAGCTGGGGTAAAAGGGAAGGGTGTTGGCCCAGGGTGGGCAGCAGCTCTCCTCTGTCTCCACATTATTGTACCAAGGAGTTGCAGAATTCTTTGTAAAACCTTTTATAAAATTAGGAGAATAGAATGTTTTTTAGTTAGCAATTTGTTAGCTTGATTTAGAGCTCATAATTATGTAGACATAAGGCAAGTGTGGGATGGATGTCATTTATCACAACACTATATTTGCCCCTGAGTGAGACAAAGCCTGGCTTCCAAAGCTGTCAAGACAGAGGGCTCCCCTGGCTTTGAAGGGATGCGTTCTTGCTTTGACGTTTTGATCTTTCACAATTTGTCAGTTCCTCTCAACATAGCACATTTACTTTAGGCAGGGGCGAAAAAACCAAGGGTGAGTTCTGGCCTCAAAATCCCTGGGAGAAAGCAGGGTTCCAACTGGATGGGGGTGTCAGGTGTACCCCCAGTTCAAGGCACCACGCAGCAGAGCACCTGGGGTACACAGTCTTTTACTTTCCCCTTCCTGAGGTCAGACCCAACGAACAGGCCTCTGTAGCTGGACTCTGGGAACTGGGCTGCTCAGCCTCCCCGTTCACAACTCCTGAGTCAGGAAGTTGGCATAATAGCTTAGTTATTATTTATTCCGTGTTCGTTATTATTATAGGCTAGGTATTTCATGGTGTTAATCCTCATAGTTGCCTTTGAGTTCATTTATATTATTACTGCCTTTCAATTAGTTCTAATTTTATCACCATTTAACAGCTGAGGACACTGAGGCTTGTAGAAGCTAAGTGGTTTCTCCTAAGTCAAATCGGTTGTAAGTGGCAAGGTCAGAATTTGCATCCAGGTCTTACTGACTCCAAAGACCCAGTTCTGCACTGGAAGGATGGAAAAAAGAAGAGAGTTTCTGCAGGAAGACCCCAGCGTCCTGAAACCCCTGTGTGGGTCCAGTGTCGCTGTGTGACGGTCTCTCTTGATCCAGGATCAGAGCAGAGTGGTTTCAAAACTCCTAACTGTGACAGTCAGAATACTCATAGAAATTAGTTCTCGATAAATTTTCTCCAGAATAATGTTTGGGTTTTTTTTTTTTTTTTTTTTTTTTTTGCTATTCATATTTCTTGTGTGTGTGTGTGTGTGTGTGTTTGTGTACCTAATCTGTTTGAATGCTCTGCCCACCTCATACCTTTTATTTTATACTTTTTAAAAATGATGAGCACTAACACATGAAGGTGACATTCCAGTTACATAAATCACACAAGATTAAGCAAAATGTCTTGACCACACCTACCCCATCCCAATTTTCTCTCTGGAGGTAGGCACCATCACCAGTCTTAATTAGAGTCTTCCACATCTTTTAAACTGCATTTTTATGCATGCATATTTTGTTTATGTAAGTGAAATAGTCTTTTTTTCATCACTACATACTATGTATTTTCTTGCATACTTTCTGAAGAGGTCTAAATTTCTCAGAAATGTTCTTCTGACTCATGAGATGAATGATATTGACGTCTGTTCTTTTTCTGAGTCTGGGACGGCTTCCTTTCCTTAATTCTACAGTATACTTTTTCATGATTGTACAGTGCTGTTTACGAGCAGATTGTGGCTTGTGCTTCGCCCAGTCTCCACGTGGGGGCTATCTCAGTCCATCTCAGATCTACAGCTGAACTGAGGATGTGTGTACACACACGGTTCTCAAACCAAGTCTTCCTGTCCGACAGGCGTTCACTGAGAACACCTTTGCTGTCTGAAATGACAAGTCTTCTAACTGCACCACCTGGCTTCTGACACCCTTAAAACAGTATATGTAATCCACGAGAAACTACAACTCCCATGGGCTCTGCTCCCGGGAGCCGCCCCCCCCCGCCGGCTTCCCCCTGCGCCTGCGCATTCTGAGAGCGGACTACAAGTCCCAGAGTGCATCGTGCTGCCGTCAGCGCAGCCCTACTTCCTGCCGTGACGTTTCCTGGGTAACTGGGCTGGACTGGCCTTGGGGAACTTTAGGTGGGAGGAGTTTGTGGGCCTTTTGGGAAGCTACATGGAATAGCTTATTATGTTGTTGTTGTTGTTGTTTCAGAAAGTAGCAGGTCTGCAGCAGATATATAGCTGCCTAGTTTTCTGTTGTGCACCAACTTTGCTTTTCTGACCCAGGAGAGTCGTCATCCCGCCTGGCTGCCGGCGGCGTGTTCTGGTCCCCGTGGTCCACGTGTCCTTGAAGTTGTCTGAAATCCCTCCCAGGGGTCACATAGGCTGACACCCCGGCTTTGTTTTGAGTGGTGGACCTTTTTTTCCTGTTTTTCTTTTCCACGGACACTTAGTGGGAAATTAGAAGAGTAGAGGCGTCTGGAAGTCAGATATTTTACCCTTGGACACCCATGCAGGCGTCCTTGAATGATCGTCCTCAGTTACAGTTTGTGCGTTGTTTTAGTTGGGCCTGGGCTCCCTATTGGATGAACTTTCAAATCGTGATTGTGAATGTGTTCTGAAGGCAGAACACTGGAGGAGGGCCTCTATTTGAGGGGAGATGAGAAGTCGCCTAATGCACTGCATGTGACACCCGTATTATAGGTAATTAATATATGTAATTAATGGGAAACTGCAGCCCCCACCCCAGGTCCCAGAAAGCGGACCGTTCCAGGTTAGGAGTGCGGGGAATGTCGAGGTAAAATGGTTGTTTTTGGTGTATGGATGATACTCCCACCAACTGAGCCACCCAGCCAGGGCTGTGTTATTTTAAATCTGAACAACGGTAAACCTACTTTTGCCCCACCCTGTATATGTATGTGTACTATATGTATATGCACCCACAAATACATATAATATACATATAGTAGCACACACACAGAAGTTATACTAAGGGATTTATTTCAAGGAATTGGCTTATGCAGTTGCAGGGCTGGCAAGCCTGAAATCTGCAGGTCAGGCTGCAAACCCTTGGGTAGGAGCTGATGCTGCAGTTTTGAGGCTGTTTCTTCTTTCTGAGGGAAACCTCAGTTTTGCTTTTAAGGCCTTTCAACTGGTTGGATGAGGCCCACCCACATGATCCAGGCTAGTCTCCTTTACAGTTTGTGGATGCTAACCACAGCTACAGAATACCTTCATAGTAAACAAACACCTAGACTAGTGCTTGATTAAATAATTGGGTACAGTAGGCTGCCAAGTTGACATGTAAAACCATCACATCCTAAGAAGTCTTTGCTCAAGAAATACAGGTTCATAGCATTTGAAATGGCACTACTTCGTACACAGCCTTATGTTTCCTATCCTTTTTTCTTATTTTTCCTTAGCACTTACTAGCTTTGAACCATCTCTTTGTTTCACATTTCTTATGTTTGTTGTCTCTCTGTCTCTCGTAGAATGTAAGCTTCAGAAGCCATGGATTTTTATCTGTGTCATTTACTGAGGTATCCTTAGCACCTAGCACAGTACTGAACATGTCACAGGCTTTCAATAAATCTTTGTGCATGATTGGATGAAGTATTAAAGTGGGCACTCAGTAAATACTTGTTGAATGAATGGGGGCTTTGTTCTGAGATATTCCTAAACAGCCTTAGTAGGAGGCAGGTTTTAAGGAAAAAAACAAACAAACAAAAAACAGGGGGATTTCAGAATTTGATATCTAGGAGGTAGAAGTAGTGAAGAAGCAGCATGGACTTGGGTGTGCATTCTCTTTACCCCCTTACTTAGCTATGCATCTTAGGACAGGTTATCTCATCTCTCTGGGGCTCAGTTTCCTCATCTGTAAACTGGGAAGAGTAATACTTAGTTCATAGGATTGCTCCGATGATGACAAATCAATGAAATAATAGATTTAGCATAGGCATGCCACACAGTGAGCATTTATTAAGAAATGGCTGTTGTCATTGTCATCATTATTCAGTATTAAAGTGAGGACATTGGTAAGAATCACTGAAGTAGACGCATAGTATTACTATTGGAATTTAAAAGAGGAAAGGCCTGTGGGTTTAGGATGCTGAAGTCTGAAGTGATGTTAAATCAGTAGTGCCCCTTATCCACAGTTTCACTTTCCCCAGTTCCAGTTACTTGGGGTCAACAGCAGTCCCCAAGAATATTAAATGGAAAATTCCAGAAATAAACAATTCCTAAATGTTATATTCCATGCAGTTATAAGTGGCACGGTGAAATCTGGCAACGTTCTGTTCCGTCCCATCCAGGATGCGAATCGCCCCTTGGTCCAGCGTCTCCAGGCCACAGAAGCTCTCTGTCCGTTGGTCACCTGTAGCCACATCAGTTATCTGCTGTCATAGTGTCGCAGAGCTTGTGTTCAAGTCGCCCTTCTTTTACTTCACAACGACCCCAAAGAGCAAGAGTAGTGATGCTGGCCATTCCAATAAGTCTTAAAAAGAAGCTGTAAAGTGCTTCTTTGAAGTCAAAAGTGAAAGTTCTGTTTTTTAAAGATTTTATTTATTTATTTTCAGAGAGACTAGAAGGAAGAGAGAAACATTGATGTCCAAGAAAAACATCAGTTGGTTGCCTTTCCCACGCCCCCAAGCAAGGACTTGGCCCACAACCCAGGCATGTGCCCTGACTGGGAATTGAACTGGCAACCTTTCAGTTCACAGGCTGGCACTTGGTTCACTGAGCCACACCAGCCAGAGCTAAAGGTGAAAATTCTACTTAACAAGGCATTGTATCATGTCACATAATTACAATAAGATATTTTGAAGGAGAGAAAGACCACATTCACATAACTTATATTGTTATAATTGCCCTATCATTGTTGTTAATCTCTTACTGTGCCTTACTTATAAATTAAAGTTTATCATAGGTATCTGTGTGTAGGAAAAAACAATATATAGTGTTTGGTACTATCTGCGGTTTTAGGGAGTCTTGGGGGGACTACCTACATATTTTGGGCTCTACAGTGAGTCAGGGGCAAAGTTCTCTTTAGGTCAGGGTCCTTTAATTTAGTTTCAAAACAGAGTGGAAATCTCTTAACACATGCAGCTCAGAAAACATACTGGCTGACCCCAAGCATTTCCATTTGCCGAGCTGCCATTTCGAGCGCAGGGCTAGTTGGTTCCGGGTCAGAGGTCCGTTGCTTCCTGCTGAGACATGAGAGGACAGGGACACTCTGCTGATGATGCTCTGCTCAGCAGCCTTTTGTTTTCTCCTGGGGTTGTCAGCCTGGACAAGAAGAAGGATGTTAGAGTCAAGAAAACTTGGCCAATACCGTGACTCAACTCCACCAAAGTTATTACCATACACAGCGAAGAGGCATTAAAAACAAGATCCAAAGGATCTTGTAAGGTTCACATTGAACCTTATACTTGTATAAGGTTTTTGCTTGTATATAGGTATGAACCAAATTTCTAGTTTTGGCCCCCTTTAAACAGATACAGTTCTTCTGACATATGGGGTATGTCCTTATTAAAAAAAATACTGATTTTTATGAAGATAGTGTGGACCTGGTCATTGTATGACATCACTCCTATTTAACTTCTTGCGAGGAAACATTTAGAGTCACAAAGCAAAGTAGATTTCACGTAAACAGAAGAAAGATGAAGGCCGGATGTCTGAGGTTTTTCTTTCAGTCTGTCAGCTTCCTGTAGTAGCTGACTACCACTAGTTGTAATGTTTCGTGTCTATTTAAGGTGTGGGCAGACTGTGAAAAAATAGGCACTTGGCTGAGCATTCTGAGCTCTGTTTGCTTCTTGATTTCTGCTTCCTACTGTTGGAGGAAATAAATGGAAGGGAGAGCCATGTTTAAGAATGGTAAATTCTTTTAGTAGTTCTTTTTTTTCTTCTTTTTAAAAAGATTTTATTTATTTATTTTTAGAGCAGGGAAGGGAGGGAGAAAGAGAGAGAGAGAGAGAAACATCAATGTGTGGTTGCCTCTCACGTGGCCTCACTGGGGACCTGACCTGTAACCCAGGCATGTGCCCTGACTAGGAATCGAACCTGCGACCCTTTGGTTTGCAGCCCACGCTCAATCCACTGAGCTACACTAGCCAGGGCTCTTGTTCTATTTTTTGACCCAAGGCCGTTTCTTCACCTGGAGAGGAAGTAACATGTGGGAGTAACATTTTTCTGTGTCATTCAGTTGAGGATGGCTGGACCTCAGTGGGGAACACTGGCCACCTGACCTCCTTATTAAGATCACAAGATTTAAAAAAAAGATGACAGGATAATTTCTTGTCTAAATGTTAGGGATGTGTCATAAAAGGATCACTATTCTGTGCTGTGTTTCCCAAGTGGGGAAAAAAAATATTGATTTAAACTGAATTACTCTCTGCTTGCCTATGTATTTTGTTTTAGACATGTTCATGATAAAGAAAACAGTACTTTCAAAGTTTTATTTTCAAATTAAAGTTAATGAATGCCAGTTTAATTCACTGTCAAATCGAGCCTAATTGCTAAGCTGTCCAAAGCATTAGAATATCTTGATAAGTCCTTTCCTCATGGGAACAGCCTAGGATGAGACTGAGTAAGACTCCACACAAAACTTTCTCTTGTTTTAGTGGTGGGATTTTCAAATCTGTATCCCTTCTGGTAGTAAAAGCATCTGGCAGAGATGGACACCTCCACCGCTGTGATTAACGTTGTTCCAGAGCCTCAGGCCTTTCACTGCTCGTTTACACCCAGCTGTGCATTTTTTCCATGGAGGAGACCCTGATGATCTATTCCCCTCCGTCTCTGAAAAGGCGGGTAGGAAGCTAATCGAGAGCCTATTCCCACATTGCTCTCTGCATGTGGAGACATGTCTGCTCTCTCCATCCTGTTCCATTGTCCTGTAGCAGCATCATGCTCTCCTGATGACTGTGCCTTTGTTGTAATAAATCTTGACATCAGCTAGCATCAGGCCTTCAACTTCATTCTTCCTTTAATAGCCACGAAGCAGAAACAACCCACATATCCATCAACAGCAGAACGGATATGTTTGTATGTTATATCCATAGAATATTATTCAGCTACAGAAAGATACATGCTACAATATGAATGTACCTTAAAAACATTATGCTGAGTGAAAGAAGCCAGACACAAAAGGCTACGTAGTATAGGTTCTGCTTACATTAAATGTCCAGATTGTTAGATCCATAAAGGCAAGCAAGACATAGATTAGGAGGTTTAAAGACCTGGGGGAGGACAATGGGGAGTCAATGCTATGACTAAGAGATTTCTTTTGGTAGAATAAAATGTTCTGGAATTAGATAGGGGATGCACAATCCTATGAAACATAAAAATCACAGAATTGTGTACTTTAAAATGGTAAATTTTATAATATATGAAATATATGTCAACAACAAAAATAAAATATAAGCCAGAACTTGTTACTCTCCTGCACAAACCCTTCAGTGACTTCCAATCCCACTTAACAACCCAAAAGCCTTCGTGAGCCAATGAGACTCTTTGGCTTCCTGGGCAGTGTCTTCAACCCTCACTCTTACCTTCTCTTGTGTGCCGGCCACACTGCCCAACTTGCCTTTGGACTTCTATGTCCTTGCTTTAAATGTTCTCCCCCGAGATCTTCCTGTGGCTCACTTCCTCACTCGATTCTGGAACCTGTTCACTTTCTCCAAAAGCCTGTCCTGACCAGCCTGTCCAAACCAACAGCACCATCGTTGTCTAGCTCCTCACCTGACATCATTTTTCTCCCTAGCACTTCCCATTGCCTGTTCTTATATAATTAGTCCATTTGTTTATCATTTGTCTCTCAGGAAAATGGAAACTTTATGAGGGAAGGGACTTTTCTTGTGTCTTGCTTACTGTCGTATTCCCATACCTAGTTTCTGTGCCTGAGACCTAATAGATGTTCAATATTTATTTATTAACTTAAATGGAGAAGAGTATAATATGCATAGTGGGTTAAAAATATTTTAAATAAAAAGGACTTTAACTCCCTTAAGGGAGCATAGCATAATTCATGTCAGTTAGAAAATATGTCCCACATTCATTCATAATGAGAAACCACAACTATTGGGCTGGTGAAAATATAAAACCTGACTATACATCACATGTTGATTAGGGTATGAAGGATCTGGAACTTTCATACACTGCTGGTGGGAATGTAAAACCATACAAACACCCTGGAAAACAGTTTCACAGTTTCTTAAAGTTTTAAATGTACACCTGCCAATATGATCCAGCCATTCCATTCTAGATATTTACCCAGGATAAATGAAAGCATATGTTATACAAAGACTTGTACATGAATGTTCAGAGCAGCTTTATTGTAATAGTCCCAAACTGGAAATACCCCAAGTGTCCATCAACAGGTGAATGGATAAACAAACTACGATATAAATAATACTCGGCAATCAAAAGGAATGAACTATTTATTCATGCTGAAACATGCATGAATCTCAAAATTATGCTGCGTGAAAGAAGCCAGACCAAAAAGAAAGAGAGTTGATATTGTATGATTTCATTTATAAAAATCCTGGAAAATGCAAATGAATATATTGCAGCAGAAAGCAGACCAGTGATTGCAGGGGTAGGAGGGCGGGTTGCAAAGGGGCATGGGGCAGCTTTCGAGCCTGGCAGGCCTGTTCATTAGCGATGGCAGTGGTGGCTTCACAGGTGCGTGTGTCTGCCCGTGGTGCATTACTGAATTGTACAGATGAAATATATACTGCTTACTGTGCCCATTGTAGCTCGATAAACAGTTTAAATTTAAAAAGTAGCAGGAATAATATACACATTCCTATCCCTCAGCTTTAATAATTTTCAGTATTCTGCCATTCTCTTTCCAGGAGTTTCACCATAAAGGGGAGCAAAGAAGGTTGCCGTACCTGGAAGGGGACATGGGGTTAAGAGAGGATTTTTTATCTTGATTAAGGGGGGGATGAGCTACAGCGTGTTATGTGCAGATGAGGGGAGAGGGCAAATGGAGGCAAAAGGAAGAGGAACTGGAGGGGAGTCCAGGAGTGGGCCCGCAAGGGAGGCCTGGGCCTTGGGGGAGAGGACAGCTCATCCGTGACAGGAGAGGAGAGGAAGGCATGGGCAGGGCTTGCTGAATGTGCCACACGGGCCCTTTGTTGGTGACGATGACAATATCAACAATGGCCACAATGGGAATACTGTAGTTAGTACGCCTTTGTATTAATTAATAAAGCGAGCCACACAAATTCAGCAGTCCTTGATTTTCTCTGATGAAATTTTCGACTAGGCCACCAGTGAGTATCTTGTAGGCACTGTGCTGACCTCCAGGCGTCTGCAGCTAAAAAAGGGTGTAGTTCCTGCCCCTCTCAGGCTGCTGTGAAGCAGTGCTCACTTAGTCTGATCGGAGGGATCAACTGATGGAGATGAGGGGAAGTCCTCTACTTCGGTATTCAGTGTCAGACTGTATCGCCATTCAAGGTTTTCGTATTAGTGGTGTTTTCATAAACAAAACCGCTGTCCCCTGTCTCTGCCCCCTTGTCAGCACTCGGAGCCATCACTCCTGCCACCGTTACTTATGCAGCAAAAAATAGCAGTAGCTACCGCTTATTAAGTGGTGCTAGGCACCAGTATCTCACTCCATCTTCGCAACAGCCCAACGAGGGAGATGGTGCTAGTAGCTCCTATTAATAGCTGTGGAAAATGAGCCTTACAAAGGTTAGGTTATGCCCAAGGTCACGTCTCAGAAGTGTCAGAGCCAGAATTAAAATCCACGTCCGCGTGACTCTAAAGCCTTTGGTCTTAGCAAGAACTGCATGTTATACCACCCCTGCTTCTGAGTGAGACGCTTTACTGGCAGGAGTAGGCACATGCGTATTTTCCTCCAATTCGAATTGATTGTAAGGAACTAATTTTTGACAACGATAAAGGAACTCAGAAGAATGAAAATAACCATAGTTCCAACATCCTGTTGCGCCTAATGTTCCCATTTTTCTCCATTTCTTTTTGATACTTATCTGTATGTACATATTCTACATGGTTGTAGATGCAATTTTTTCTTCTTTCATGGTTGATGTTATATACCAGGCATTCTTGTTGCTATTTGGTCTGTAATAGATGCATGATACCTTATTTTGTTAAAGTACTATGATTTAAACAATCCTCCCACCGGACAACATTTCCAGTTTTTTAGTTTTATAAACTATGCTACAGCCATTTGATTCCCCCTGTAAATTTGTAATTTTTTAAAAGAATAAATTTGAAGATATTTATGGCTTTGATGTTTTAAAAGAGAGTGAAATTAGGAAAGTTTATATCTCAGGTGATGGCAGATAAACTTTCTTACTACAAGAACAGATCGACTTACATTAATTATTGCTTAGGAGGCCCCAAATCAAAGACAAAGGGGGTGTCACCGCTCATGGGCACAGTTTTTTGGGGGTGTGAAATGTTCTGGAATTAGATAGCCATGATGTTTGCACAGTTTTGTGAATATACTAAAACCACTGACTTGTATGTATACTTGAAAAGGGTGAATTATATGTATATGAATAATATCTCAATACAGCTGTTATAAAAAAATTAAAGACACAGTGTCAGTTACTCCAAATAAGAGCTCCAGCCACCGCTGTTGGAGTGCTCTGTACTTGTTTTCATACCCGGAGGCAGCGAATCGCAGTGCTTACAGAGCATCAGGCAGCTGGGACTGCTGCAGTCACCACTTTGCTGCCCTGTGATCCCCGGCCAGGGCTAGGGCTTGGCTCCTCCGGAAGCCAACACTGAGACAGAGTTTGGGGTGTAGGATGCTTATTAGGGTCAGCATGTATGAAGACAGGGCAGGAACAGGACGGTGTGGAGGAAAGGGCAGAAGTGAGATGGCAAGTCCATTCACAGCCTCAGCCAGCCCTGCAGGGAGCCCTGGACCATCAGTGTCCTGGGCTGAACCGGCCAGGCCTTGATACCCAACTTTGCGTGGAAACATAACATTTGCCTCCAAGGACCTGCAAGGTCTTAGGCCAGGGGCGCTCTGCGCCTGCACCCAACTCTGAAGGAGCTGAGGACAGAATGGGCAGGACCTCCAAGGAATGAGTTGAATGATGGTGTGAAAGCCTTGTCTGCCTGCTCACCCAATGGTACTTCTAGCCCATTCCATCATTCTTGGTTTTCAGTACCTCTGCTTGGGGAGCATGCGTTTATTGGATCCTCCCTGTCATGGCGATTAGTGGAGAGCAGAACTTCAGGTCCAGGAAAGAGTGTTGATGAATCATTGTACAATGAAGGGGTTCAGGGGCAGCAGGGAGGGTCAGAGAATGAGGTGGAAGGTAAGGAGGAGCCTTTGCCTAGTCACAGCTTCACCGGGGCAGCCCCTGGGCCAAGCTCTGCTAGAGGAGGAAGAGTAACCTAGATTTTATACTTTTTAAGTTTTGGGTCAATTTCAATTTTATCTGCATTGTGTAGGAGAAAACTTCTATGTGTAGAAAAACTTTTTTTTCCCCTTCAAATCGCCGTACAGTGAAATGGGCTTTGGGGGAATACAGACTGAATAATTTTAACACTTATAAATCATGTAACCACCAGCACAGTCAGAACACAGAGCAGCTCTTCCACCACATGCAATTCCCTGTGCTCCGTCCGTGTGGCCTCACTGACCCCTGCGGCCACGATCTGTGCTCTGTCACCTCGGTTTGAAACACCTCCGCTTGTATTAATCTAGTCTCTTATCCTCAGGGAGTTTGCAAAGATTGTGGGCTTCGGAATCAGAGGGAAATGCTATCTCCTTCATTGCTGAATACGTGACTTGAGGGTTAATTTTATGAGACATGGAAAGAAGCAGCAACATATTTATAGGGTATCCTCTCCTGTCTAATGAGAAGAAGCCTGTCTTTGCCATCTTGGCAACTGGGCCTTACCACAAATCAAGATGAAGTTAAATGGGGAGGAGGGGTCTAGACTAGATGAGACCGCCTATGTGAAGTGCTTAGGATAGTGCTTGTCCTGTGAGAAGTTCAAAAATATTAGCTGTTGCTATTTTATTATTTAATAACTAATGCAGCCTATTAGAATTGTGACACAGCCTACGTACTGAGAAGGCTCAGATGACCTTTTTAAAAGATAGGATATATATATATATATATATATATATATATATATATAGAGAGAGAGAGAGAGAGAGAGAGAGAGAGAGAGAGAGAGAGCCATTTTACATTCACAACAAAATTGATTTAGAATAAAAAGGGCAGAAAGGGGGAAAGGGGGGAAAAGATAATGGATTTAGCAGGTAATAGGAGAGGGGAAAAGAGAGCCAGCATAGGCTGTGTTTCAAGGGAGAGGTTTTGGTGCTTTTGTTTTGCTTGGGGACGGGGCGAGGATGTGGGGCACAGGGAGAAAAGGGTTGCAGTTGGTTGAATGCTGTGATCAGCAGGGCCGGGCACCAAAATGCTGGGTGAGGAGGCTACTGCAGACATTTTTGTTGTGTGTTGTGAACGAAGTTCTCTATGGCGTTTTCAGAAGATAACATAAAGATTTCATTTGCTTTTAAATTGTTTTCGGGTAACATTTATTTATGTCTTCTATTTTTGAGATATACCACAGAGCAACAAAGCAGTCTGTTTTATATTACTGTTATAATTATTGTGGTTATATACAGATTTAATAAACGTTATACGCACATGTTTAATTAATGCTATTAGCCAAGCACTGTTCTAGTTACCTTACCAACATTGTCTCATTTAATCCCGAAAACAGCCCTAAGAGGTAGGTATTGTTATTATTCCACTTTACAGAAGAGGAAACGAGGATTTATGGAGGTTGAGTAACTTGCTCAGAGCTATTGGATGGATTTGAAAACAGGCTTTTTAATGGCACAACCTACTCTTCTAACCATAACTCTATGTGGCTGCCACTCCGAGCCTCCCATGTCTCCTGTGGAAGAGAGAGGATTTCTAACTTATAAAATCATTTTGAGGATTAAATGAGATCATTATAAGCTCCCTGAAAGTTTATTTTTATTTTTCATGTCTATTACTGTGCCTTATGCATAGAAGAGACTCAATAAAAGCATGACCATTTTATGACTGAGCATGTTCCATGCTATCTCTAGGTTTTCTGCAAGAAAATCTGAGCTAATAATCACTGTGCTCGCACTGAGGACACAGAGATGAATACGGCTGTGCCTGCCCCGAGGAGCTCTGTTCCTGTGGGTGAGAACCACACAGAGACCTCACCCCTGCGAGTGGCGGGCCAGGTGGTTGTAAGGGGAGCTCGGCTGCACCGCCTGCCAGAGGACCATGAGGAGTTGGGGGTCAGGTGGGGGAGGAAGAGGTGGGGCCTAGAGAGGGAGCACACAGTCCGGGAGTGGAAAACCACTGGTGTTGGTGTTTGTTGCTAACGCATGCAATGCTAGGCAAGGAGAGGCAAGAAATGAGGTTGGACAGGTAAACATCTCATGCACCATGTGGGAAAAGTTGAACTTCATCTTGTCAGCCACTGTTTCCAAAACATCTATTTTCCCCTTCTGTTCAACTTTTTTTATCACATCCATGTTATTTCTGTAGCACTTTTTGTTTAATATTAAAATCATTTTTTACTTATTCTGTCTAAGCAATAATATCCCCAAAGTCACAGTTTTGTTACGCTCATTTTATTTTACAATAAACGTCAGGGTTAAAAATTAATAAAATAAATCACCTGAAAGCACCTCAGATGCCACAGAAGGTACATGCATTAGGTTTGTTTGGGTAAGCAGTGGGGAGGCCTTGAAGGGTTTTCAGAGGAATAATACAGTTAGATTTGCTTTCTTTACAAAAAAAACAGAAATTTAAAATTTTACTTAGGAGAAAAATGAGCAAATTGGTATTTCTTATTACAAAATGTCCTCTTTAAGATACAGGGTTTATATTTTCCTTTCTATTCTTGCATCCTAGATAAAAACTAGTTTGCCAAGTTAGGCCACAATACATTTAAAAAGATCTAAATGAAGCATTTGTTTATTTTTATAAGCAGATATAAAGCACTGTGGAAATCATTTTGCTACTTTCTATAATTTTGCAATCATATTGATTTCAATTTTAAGAGTTGTCTTCTTTTTCTCATACTTTTGTTCAAATGTTTTAACCCATACTTCCAAAGTAGAATCTACAAAACGAAGTATGTTCAGAGAAATCTAGCTTCTACCTTTCACCTCTATTTGGCTTCTTCAATCTATTTTTATAGAAAATAATTTATTAAATTTATTTTGTGTTTATCCTTGTATTTAAAAACACATATAAGATATATTTCCATCTGGCTTTATTCACACTGTTTTCCGGAGGTCACTCCAGAGCTATGTACAGAGAAATATTCTTTACCTAGAGTGTGGTGTCGAGAAGAAAGGTGTGGGATGCAGAAATTGGGACAAAGAAAGTTTTCCAATTACAAAGAATTGAACTATAATTCAATAACAAGTATCTGAAAAAATTTCAAATATTTGATTATTGGTCAACATCATTCTAAATAACCCATGGTTAAAGAAAAAAAATCACAAAGGAAATGTGAGAATATTATAATTTAAATGAAATTGATAACATATACCAAATTTCTAGGATACAGCAGGGCTTACAGGAAAGTTTATAGCATTAAAAGCTTATATTGAAAAAAGTTCTCAAATTATTAACCTAAGCTTTCACCTTAAGAAACCTAAAAAACAAGAACAAATTAAATCTAAACAAGCAGAACAAAGTAATTTTTTAAAAAGAGAGCAGAAATCAATGGACTAGAAAACAAGAGGGGTGGAAAATAGACTAAATAAATAAAACAAAAAGCTGTTTCTTTGAAAGGATCAATAAAATTGACAAACTTCTAGCCAGACTGATGAAGAAGAAGAAGAACAACAACAAAGATGCAAATGAGCAACACTGGGAAAGAAGAGAGGCATCTCTGCAGAGTCTACAGATCATAAAAGATAACAAGGGTAAAATGTTATGGTCAACTTCATGCCGTAAGTGTGATAGCTTGGGTGTAATGGAAACATTCTTGAAAAACAGGAACTACTAAAGTTCCTTCAAAAAGGAACAGATACTTAAATAGCCTTCTACTAAGGAAATTAAATGAAAGAAATTGGATTTGTAGTTAAAAACCTTTCCACAGAGAAATTCCAGGCCAAATACCTTTACTGATGAATTTTACCAAATGTTTAAGAAATAAATAGTATCAATTCTGTACAAAATCTTCCAGAAAATGGGCCAACATTGCACCAATACCAAAACAAGAAAAAGGCATACAGAAAAAAATAACTACAGATTAATATTCCTTATCAACACAGATACAATGACCCTTCAAATTATTAGGAAACATAATCCAGCACTATATAAAAGGAATGATATATCATGACTAAGAAGAACTTATCCAGGGAATACAAGGCTTTTTAAAAGTTTGAAAATCAATCAATGTAACTCATCATATTAATGTGGTAAAAGATAAGCCACATGATAATATCAATAGATGCAGAAAACATTAAGCATATTCATGATAAACTAAACCATTCTCAGGAAATGAGGACTAGATTTTAACTTCCTTAATCTGATAAGGGGCATCTATGAAAAACCTACAGCTAACGTCACACTGAACTCTAAGGCTGCTGCTTCATCCCTGAGACTGAGGGCAAGGCAAGGATGTCAGTTCTCACTCTACTTCTACTCAATGTCAGCTTCTACTCAATATTGTATTAGTGGTCCTGCCCAGTATGCTCAGGCAAGAAAATTATATAAGATGCATATCAATCTGAAAGGAAGAAGTAATAATATCTACCCATTTGTCTATCCATAAGCACACAAATTAGATGCTGAGCATTGTCACTAGGGAAATGCAAATAAAACTATAATAAGATACCACTATATACCTATTAGCATGGCTAAAACTTAAAAGACAGGTAATACTAAGTGCTAATGAGGATGTCAAGCAACTGGAACTGTCATTCATGGCTGGTTTGTATGCAAAATTGTACAGCCACTTTGGAAAACAGTATGAAAAGTTCTCATCAAGTCAAGCATATACATACATTTTCTACAATATATGACCCATGACCTTATTCCTATGTGTTTATTTAACCAAGATAAAGGAAGACGAGTTCATGCAAAGACTTCTAAGTGAATGTTTCTAGAAGCTTTATTTATAGTGGCTCCACACTGGAAGCAACTCAAATGTCCTTTATTTGGTTAATAGACAAACCAACAGCGATGTATCCATGCAAAAGAATACTACCCAGGCATAAAAAGGATGGAACTATTGATACCCACAACATGGACAAAATCAAAGGCTTTAAGTGAAGTAGCTAGATACCAAAGTTATATACTGTATTATTCCATTTCCATTACCTACTTTAAAAGGCAAACTATGAAGAGAAAAGTCAGAATAGTAATTACCAAGGCTGGAAACCAGGGAAGGATGTTGACTATAAAAGGTCAAGAAGAATTTTTGAGGGTGATGGAAACATTGTGTAACTTTTTTTTAAGGTTTTATTTTATTTTATTTATATTTAGAGAGGGGGAAAGGAGAGAGAAAGAAAGGGAGAGAAACATCAGTGTGTGGTTGCCCCTCATGTGGCACTCACTGGGGATCTGGCCCACAACCCAGGCATGTGCCCTGACTGGGAATCGAACAGGTGACCCTTTGGTTCAAAGCCCGCACTCAATCCACTGAGCTACACCAGCCAGGGCACGTTCTATATCTTGATTATGTGGTTGTACAACTGTATACATTTGTCAAAACTCCTCAACCTACTTAAATGGGGCAAATCTTATTTTTATAAATTATACCTCTATACACTTGACTTTAAAAAATATATTACAGGTAAAAAAAGGAACTCAGAAAAAGAGTGATGACAGAAGACCAATGAAAAGACAGAAGGGATGAGGCTTAACTGAGAGCAGTGATTGCTGTTTTAAAGGCACAGGGTTTAAGAGCCCTTGCCTTTGGAATCAGACAGACTTGAGCTTGAATGTTGGCTATGCCACATACTAGCTGTGTGATCTTAGGCAAATTATTCAACTTCTATAGTCCTGTTTGTTCATCTGTAAAATGGAGTGGTAGTAATAGTACCCATCTATGAACACCTGGTGCAACGTCTACAGAAGAGATCGCTGCTGTGTCGAGTAGTGTTTAAAAGGTAAAGCAGTAAGATGTGGTACTGATGGGATCTGGGCTGTTAAGAGAGTGGAAGGAGGTAGGGATAAGTCACAGGTTCGGGTTTGGGTGGCTGGCTGCCTCCGGCTGACACTCAGATTTGAAGGGAAGACAGAAGTTCAGGTTTTAACCCTCGTGAGACTGAAGTGCTGCTCTGACAGACACCGCGGCGTGCCTTCCACTGAGAGCTGTGAATGGACGTCCCACACTCAGTTTACAGTAAAAGGCTGAAGTCCATGTTGATCTAACTTTGAAAGCAAAGAAATAAAAAATAAAAAATAGAACCCAACATAGAAAATGGGTTCTATTTTTAATTCAGGCTCATATTTAATATACAGGGTCCGGCAGAAGCAACACCTGCTTGAGTGTGGTTGGTAGGTAATAATATGAGTGTAATAATTTATAGTTGTAATTTGAACATTTCACCTAAAAGGTCATATGGTGTACTTAAATGTGATATTGTTATGTTGCAGAAGTACATGCTTATGATTTTATAACAAAAGATTTTGCAATAAACAAGGGGTGTTATTTGTGCTGGACCCTGTACATCTCTGGGGTTCTCACTGACAGTCCACTGGTTAATTTTATTGGGCTGCTATCCAAGGCAACTGTTGTTCTAACTCCCCATGTCTTAGTGCTGAAACATGGAAAGCACTCAGCAAATATTTGTTGAGTGAACCTGTTGAATAACTTCCCCTTTGCAAACCAGGGCAGTGATTGCTATTTTGGAGGCCTCTGGAGTCCCTGAGCTCTGATTGGATAGAGGTGGACTCAGGATGCAAACTTGGAAATGGCTGTGTAACCGAAGCCTCTTTAAATTCACATGTCTGTCAGATAGAGGGGTGGGAGGAGTTGGTGCCACGTGCTCCTTGGTTTCAGTGACTGTACACCAAACTGATGGTTTCTTTTTGTCCTTTCTTCCAAAAAGTTTCTCTTAAATCCAGCTGCAATCCTCCCTATTGTCATTGCATTTTTTATTATACTGGCAGTTGGAACTGTGCAGGAAAGACCTGAACCTTTTCTGAAAATTATTGTGGTTTTTTTTTTTTTTTTTTTTTTTTTTTTTTTTTTTTTTTTTTTTTTTTTTTTTTTTTTTTTTTTTTTTTTACTTTCCTTTTGTGACTTTGGCAACAGGACCTGGGATTGTTGCAAGGAGGCTCAGACTCAGCATCACTACTTAGAGATAGAAGACCATTTTAGCTCATTGTTACCAGCTCAGTCTAGTTTGGGAACCAAAGTATTATGTTCCTAATCACGAGGGAGCCTGTGAATTCAATTAGAATTGGAGTGGCTTCCTGAAAACCACCAGTCAGGATGACTACATCCCCTTAATTCAATTGGGCAGGATGGCACATGCCCTAAAACTTGCTGTTGTCTCTTATTAGCAGCTATTTCTTACCCGCCCACAGTCCAAGAAAACAGGCTTCAGTCTGCGGTCATTATTTCTTCTGTTGGACCGTCGGCTCTTACTGTGTGTTTTCTCAGCAGACCATGCATGGAGCAGGTTGGGTTTGAATGTCATGGTTATTGAGCAAATTTGAAAATAAGTGGGTTTGAAGGAGTCAGAGTGAGAGGAGCGGCAGACCTAGTGAGAGCAGCGGGAAGTTAACGGACTGACTGTAGGAGGCGGTGAGTCACAGCCCCTCCGAACTTCAGAAACAGCTCAGCCCGGCCAGCTGCGGGCAGGGCCGGGCCATGTTAGCCAGTGAGAGCATCTACTCCCCCAAACAGGGTGGGACAGGAATGAGTTGGGAAGTCCTGAACAGGAAACTCCACACTTCAAACCTGTACCTTAGTTATCTCGGTTCCACTCAGGGACAGGCTCTAAGCACTGGCCCTCCATCTAAGCTCACAGGAGTGACTTGAGGGAGGCACTGTGAGGTGACAGGGGCTGGAGAACACAGACTCCCACCTTTGTAAGTAGAGGTCAACGGAAGGACCGCTGAGATTGCATATTCAAAACTAGGACATCCCTAAAGCTTCATCATTTTTCTCAATTCTGACTGACAAAATGTTTGCATAAACATTTATGCACCACACCCTTAAATGTGTTAGGTGGAAAATTTTTGTCATAAAAAGAAGCTGAAAAAAAGAGACACAGCAACATGGTTAGTTAGGTCCCATTTGTACCACTCTAAGACTAGCGATCTCATTGGAAAGAAGCTCAGAGAAGTCAGAGATATAGAGAGAAGGAAAGGTAAGTCGTTCCAGCTCACATCAACCATTCAGCACAGTGAGGGTGTCTTTAAGCAGGAGTTGTCCTGAGAGACTCCTGGATATCATAGGATGCGGTGGCCCTTGATCTTGCTGAGGCTGTGAGGTTCGGCACTGAGGAGGGGAGCGGGTGGAGGAATGTTTCCTCCTCCTCTCCATTGTCCTCCTTCTTTGCTCTATCCTTTTAGCGTGCCTTACAAGGACCCCAAACTGTCACTCTCTTCACGGTTGACGACTCTACTGTAAAAGGCCCTTCAGGTCTTGGCAAATGCCGTCAGATGAGGAGGCCGTACAGACACCTGTGAGTGCCCCTCCCAGAGCAGGGCTAACCCTTACAACTGGGTGTGTTTAGAATTTTAAGGAAAAGCTGGAACTCAGACAGGTGGAGTTTTGTAAAGGAAATACCCCCTAAGGTGAAATATTATTAAAATTATGGGGTGCACTAATTAACTCATTCAATTAACATTCTCTGTCCACTATGTATACCTCTTACTAGTTAGGCATTCACTTCTAGATGTAAACTGTGGGGGCTAAAGAAAATTAATATTTTCCTCTCACTTTCTAAGTTCTTCTATCCAGGCTAAAAGTCAAATTAACAGAGACAGATTAACAGGAGATAATTAAATTTGAATACATATACAAGGGGAATTCATGTATGCAAGAGAGTTCCAAAGACTGTGAGGTAACATCGGGTATTGACATTTTGGACAGGGAGGAAAGGTTGGTGGGGGCAGGTATTATATATCAGAAGTGAGAATGGGTGCTTTGCAGGTAGTTGAGGGAGAGAGGAACTCACGTGGCAGGCACAGTCTTGCTAGGGGACTCAGAAACCATGGGACTCTCTGTATGGAGCTCACAGGCCCCTGCCTGGACCCCTCCTATTTACCACGCTTCATTCAAATTAGGCTGAGGCTGCATCCTAAGATCTTCTGAAGCAGGTTTCTCTGTCTGAATCTCTTGAGTAGGAAAGGGGCGAGGTTCAAAGGCTCTTTCTGAGTCTTGTTTCTTCATCGACAGCTTAAAGTCAGCATCCCAAAACGCAGCTTCACAGGGCAAAACTCTCTCTGACGGATAGATAACAGCACTGAAAAATCCACCTGCCTTTCTCCCTGTTTGACTGGAGGGAAGGAGGGCTTCGCTCACCTTCTTCCCGCAGGTGTTTCCTTGTTCAGAAAGAGGCCTGAGGCTGCTCCACACACCAAGCTTTGCCATCTCAAGACCAGCTCTTTATTTTTTTTTTAAGAGCAACCCTGCTAACTTGCTGTCCCCATTCTTCTCACATGCAAAACTGACTGTAGGTCTGGAGCTCAATTGGAGAAATATTTTAAATTCCATGGTAGGTGGCCCTTCCGCTGATTCTTGGAAGTAGAAAATGTTTGCTTTGGTCTGAAGCAGCTCCAGGGACAATGCAGAACATTCGGCCTCTTGCACAGAGCGGCCAAACAGCTGCAGGTGATTCCGGGAGCTGGAGAACATTCTTTATTTAAGATGAGATTTCTACACCTTACAGCCACTGCAAAAACATCTATGGCTCCTGTGGACAAGGGCCTTTGAAACCATACACCCCAGGACAAAGCCCTCCCACTACAGGGGGAGTGAACTTCGCCTGCATCCCATAATCCTTCCCTGTGCACTGTCTAACCAGATTTGCGTATTTGGGTGTCCCCTGTTTCTTCGCCAAGGAAGCACAGGGTTTGCTTGCCATGCACCTACTCTTGCTTTTGAAAAAGCATGTCATGTGCTGAACCATGACTATTTATGGAGAAACTGGTTAAATAAAGTAATAGACAGGGTCTGTCAGAAGTAAGGCCTGCTTGAGTGTGGTTGGTAGGGTAATAATACAAGTGTAATAAATTATAGTTTTACTTTGAACATTTCACCCACACTGTCATTTGGTGGCTTGAGTGTGATATTCTTATGTTACAGAATTACATGCTTACGATTCTGTAAGAAGAGATTTGGTAATAAAAATGGGTGTTATTTGTGCCAGACCCTGTATATTTAGAATATCCTTGGTGAACTTTTCTACACCAGCATCAAAATGATTGGAAGGATAAAAGGCCATAGGAATTTCAGATAGGGCTTCAACCCTAAAGCACAGAAAAACCAAATCAATCATATCCCCAAGGCACATGAGTGCATACTTTCCTTGCCCAACAAAAACAATCCTGGTCCCTAAGATCTTACACCTAACATTTCTTTTGATTTAATTAGATTCAAGACAGGAACACAAGCTAAATTTCAACACATAAATGTGCCTGCCTAATTGTTTTTTGTTGCCAATTCTATGCATGTTTTTCTTAACATTTGTGTGGCTTGTCAAGTCTTACCTACATTGTACTATTTGAATAGCCACCTGGGGAAAAAAACAGGTGACAGAAGTGATTGTCACCATTGTGCAGATGAGGATGGAGGCTCCAAGAGGTCTCAGGGCAGAGGATGGGCGGTCAAGCTCAGTCCCAAAAGTAAGGATTTAACCTTTGTTACTGTCCAGGAGGAGTGGGGACATTTTGTCAGCACCTGTGTGCACCAGCAAGCACCTTCGTGTTAGTGTCATGGTCTAAGCATAGGGGGAGGGCAGCCAACAGGTTTACAAAGAAGAAAAAGAAATGGGAAACAGACTAACAGGTGAGAAGAACTAGCGAGTTATGATAAAGTGTGGTTCAGTGCAGCAGGATCAGCCCCCAGTGCCCTAGGAGAAAAAACATTAAATGAGCAACTCTAGGTGCCAGCCGTAGGATTTCTCAAAATAGGACCCATGAGCATTCTTTGGTCGGCACCCCAACTAGTCAGTAGGCATTGCTGTGAGCAGATACTGTGGCCCATGCCCAAGGCAACACTGAGACACTCACAACTCTGAGATCAAGTTAACCTCTGGGACCAGAAGAGGATGCATCACGCATAAGGTCGGACTAAAGAATGGTCAGTAAATTATTGACCGAAGAGGTGGGGATGCCCTGAACTAATCAATGTGTTATATCAGGACAACTGCACTAACTTATCTGAAACCAAACATTGGAAGTGATGTAAATCTGGGGAAATGGGAATCAGTGGTATTCACTTTATCTGGGGGAGAATGACTGTTGATAGGAGGGGTATGGCTGACCAGCATCCTGTCAAGCAAGGAGCTAAACAGCAGGAATTCAGAAGTGGGGCTGGGGAGAAGAATGGAAGTGACAGTCACTGTGCTCCGCTCTTGTGGGCCAGGATGCATTGTCAGCTGTCTCAGGGCCTGGGGATCCCTGTGCTCTGACTTCTGGTGTACAGTTTGGTTCTCCGGCCAGAGCTGGTGTGAGTCTCCTCCCACGGTACAACCAATTCTGGGGGTTCTGGGTCAGCAAAGCAGAGCCTGGATCTTTAAGAGTGATGAGCCTGCCCAGGCCTTTGTTCATTTTGACTGTCTTGTATGGTGGACAACCAGTCACCCTGGACCACAGCTCTGCTGGTCCCCCTTAGTGAGAGTGGACAGGGTGCTTTGTTCTTATACTTACATGAAAACTTTACTTGTAGCGGTTGTCTAGTTCAAGGGCAAAAGAAGCCCCACACTGGGATTGGAAAGAATAGGGGTTCTTGTCTTGGTGTTACCACTAGCCACACCTTTGACATTTCAAGCTCTTTAATCTCAGTCTAGGTTTCTTATCCATTCAGCAAAAGGATTTCATCAGGTGATCTTTGTAACTTGTAACAAGGTCCTTTAGCTGACCGGGGACAAATGGCCCCATTACCCTTCTCCTACCTTACTCTCAATTTTTCTCATGTAAATTTGGGATGGGGGTGGGGGTAAGGTAGTATGAAACGGATTTCCCTTCTCCCTAACTAGGGTGGATTCTGGGTAGCTTATGCATACATGAAGGCCTCGCAGTAAAGAATCACCTCTAGTTCCAGCCCCATTTTCCGACCTTCTCCATCTCGTTGGATTCACATAGAAAATGGTAACAGTGGAAAATGATATTTGTATTGTGGGAAGAACAGGTGGGGTAAGTGCTGGGGCTGCCTATGGCCATCCCAAGGGAAGAGAGACTCAATATTTTGGTCCCCCTGTGACTGTGGACCCAAACACACTGGTTGGAATGTTCTGTCATGAGCACTCCCAAACCAGGGTGCTACCAGGAGCAAGCTAGATTAAGTTGCATTTTCTTCTTAGGCTCTATCTCTGACTGGTAGAGTAATTTCTTCTCACCCAAAAAGAGATGCAGCTCCCAACCTCCCTTTGTGGTCCATTTCACAGAGCTGGCTTCTTGGACAAGGGCACAGGAAGAAAAGAACGTGCTTCTTTGGGCTGGTGTCTTTCTGTAAAGCGAGGACACATTCTGCAGGCTGTTGGCTTCTACTGTATTCATTTTGTTATTACTTATCTCTACATCTATCACAATTGTCTTCTTTCGGTGTGATTTATTTCATGGTATAGTGTGCTTTGTTCCTTAATGATTCACATCGGAACAGATGGTCAGGAAGCCGACTCCATCATTTGATACGTTCTATCAAGTCTCTTGCATGTGGCACGGAAAGCAGAGTCATCCTCGTAGTGTCTCTTCCTGGAACAGACTCAGCATTTTAGGTCCCATCTCCAAGTCTCATCACTTGGCCTTGTTAAGAGATAACTTACTTGAATGTTACTGTTAACAGCAGAGATATGTGATCCGCATACAGTAGTCTAGTTAGTACTTTTTCCTTCTTATTTACTTTTTAAATAAAGTATAGATTACATACGGTACAGCACCAGTACATTTTTTGTACAACGTGGGCTGTCTGGGAACTCCACTCATGTTTTCATGCCTTCAGCAGGTACTTTTGACATACCTCTCAAGTAGTAGGGACTGTACGTGGTCTTTGTTTTCCTCAGTCTCTTTTCTTTTTTTTTTTTTTCTGCTTAAATTTTATTTATTTGTTTTTAAAAAGGGGAAGAGAGGGAGAAAGAGAGGGAGAGGAACATCGATGTGAGAGAGAAACATCGATTGGCTGTCTCTCCTGTGCGCCCCTTTTGGGTACTGAACCTGCAACCCTGACTGGGAATTGAACCGGCAACCTTTTGCTTTGTGGGACAACACCCAAGCAGCTGAGCTATGCGGTCAGGGCTGCTCTTCTCATTTTCTGTTTCTCAGCTCATGATCTTTTCCCTCCCTAACTCTCCTACCCTGTATTTATTATTTTTCTGTTTTTGCCCATTACCCTTTAATTTTCTTCTTTCTCTTCCATTTATTATTATTCTGTATTTCTCCACAATCATTTCTTTGGATTTCCATAATGTGACACTTCAGTTGTGGTAATTGCACTCATCAGTCTTCCCCACTTTCACAAAGGGTTACTAAACTTCCGGTCTATTTAGGCTTGTTATTCCCACCTTATGCCGGACTCTTTCTCCTACTTTGCTGGTCCCATATCCAATGGGTGAGGTTACTGAGCGTGGACCTTGGAGGCAATTCCTAGAGGCCGTGTCTGGGGTATAGGGTTCCCTTGCCAATGAGGAGAGTGTAACTTCCTAACAACCAAGATGAGAAAAGTGTAAATCACAGTGCGAGAACAATAGGGTGGGGAAACTTGAGCAAACACTATGTAGGGCTGGTGTAGGGTATTTCCAAGTGGGAGGTAGCAATGATACTTTTGGACAAAGTCTGAGAGTCCATGAACAAGAAACCAAAACAGCTGTTTTATGGTCTCTGTTCTAGTTACCTATTGCCACATAACAAACCATGCCAACTTTAGGGACATAAAACAACAAACATTAATTATTGTCATTATCTCTTACAACTGTGGGCGTTGATTTGGCTTTGGTAGGCAGGACTTGCTTAGGGTCTCTCATGTGGTCATAGTCGGACAGTGGCTGGGTCTGGAATGTGGATAGGCTGGGAGGAAACAAAACCAGAGGATTTTCCTCGTGACCCTCTATCATGCTGGGATTCCCACCCCTATTCCTTTGGTCATAAAGAGAGGGTTTCTTTTGGATCTTTCTCTGTGCAAGTTCAAGAGTTCTGAGTTCCAGGTTGTTCTCTCCTTGAACCCGGGTCGGTCCCTCCAAGCCTCACACTTCCACCTCCTTGAAGGAGCAGTGCCTACATAAAATTAGGTCAAGTTCTCTATGGGTTATCTACCTTTCTCTCTCTCTTAGCATTGATTTACGCGAATATGGACTCATAGATATTTGTACTTTGCTTTATAATCTAATACTTTTATTTGTTCAAATCTTTTCAGCACCAGCCTTTCACGTGGCTTCCGTGTCCCCTCGACACACCTCCTTCACTGTGCGTTTTGAGGACTTCCTTACTGTCTGGCACCAGGCTCACCTGAGTATCCACAGGCCCAGTCCTGGAATCCACCAGTTCTCCAAGGAGCCCTGGCTGCTCTCATTGGAGGGTGGATTTAGAAACCAAGGTCTGCATCTGGGTTCACCCAGGGAGACTTTCCTTTCAGACAGTGTGCTTCTGTCTTAAAAATTTTATCTGGTTCTTTTCAATATCTTTCCTTTATTTCCTCATTAAGTTTATATTTTCCTTTAAATAGGTCTTCATAATTATAACAGCTTTTTAAAAGCATCCCTCTTGGCTGATCCCATTATCTGTGGCTTTTTTGTGTCCTTTCCAACTGATTTATTTAGTTTTTGATTATTGGTCATATTTTCTTAGTTCTTGGCATGTTTAGTCATTTTTTATTGGATTTTAGACATTGTACATTTTATGTTGCTGAATGTTGGAATATTTGTGTGTTTGTTTTTTGTCTGTCTTTGATGAGTTTGGGGCTTTTATTAGGCAAGCAGTTTTACTTGCATATCAGTGTTATCCTTTTAAGACCTGTCTCTAAGCTTTGCTAAGACACCTAGGAAGTAGCCTTCCCCCCAGGCATTGTTCCGCCGGGCCAGAGAGCTGGGTGCTCTACACTTTGGCTGTGGGGAACTCAGTCAACCCCGGTCCGTGTGAACCTTAGGAGTATTTAGTATACCAAGCCCCATTCTTTTCCAGCACTTTGGAGTGCTGGTTTCCACAGGCCAGACCCAGTATGCAGCAGACACCATGCACAGTTCTGGAACTCATTTTCTGCAAAACTGCATCTTTTTGAGAATTTTGCCTTACACCTTCCAGCTGCTCCAGCCTCTTGGATCTCTGGTCTGTTCCCTCACTCCCTTTCTTGGTTCTATGTGGCTTCCCCCATCACTGCACGTGCAGTATGAAAACTGCCTCCAACAGAAAGCACAGGTAGTCACAGGCCCATGTCATTAGTCACCCTTTTCTCAAGGATCACAGTCCGTGCTGGCTCAGGGCCTGAGAACAACAGTTTTTCACGTTTTGTCCAGTTTTTGAGGTGTTGACTGCCAGAAGTCAAATCCAGTCCTTGTTACTCTTTCATGGCCAAACTGTCCCTTTGGTTCTTAATTATGATGACAATTGTGATACAGGTCTCCCATGCTATCTTTAGTCACATGAGCTAGCCATTGGGGTGCTTTTTAAATTTGAAAAATCATGTTCCTTAAAATTTTCTGAGGGAGTTTCTTATGCCTTTACCAATTTCCTGTCAACTGTTAATCTCAATTCTCTTTTTCTAGAATTTCTACTAGATGTTGGATCTTTTGGATTAAGGATCCGTTTTTCTTGTATTTTTTCTGTTGTCCATTTTTTAAATGATACTTTATGTGAGATTCACCCGTTTATCTTCCAATTATTCTATAAAACTAAAAAGTACCTGTCATATTTTTAATTTCTAGGAGCCTTTTCTTACCCTGTTTCTTTTTATATCATTTTGTTTTTACTTTATAAATGCAGTCAATATCTTCTCTCAACATCTTTAATGATATCTAAAATTTTTTTGAAGTTGTCTGCACCGTCGCTGTTTCCTCAGAGCTCTCTAGTGTTTGCTTTTGTCACGACCTTCAGAGGGCCTCTTAGCACCTTGGGCGCTTACTCATCAGACGGAAGCATCAACACCCAGCCCTACAGGACGCTCTGGGTACCTGTGTTGGGCTGACCCACTGGTGGTCCTCACTGAGGCAACTAGGGGGACCGGCTGATATTTTCACTGAGCCCTTCGTAATATCACTGTCTGCACGTATTTTCTCTGGGGTAGCATCCTCCTGTCTCCTCTCTGGCAATGTTATCCTGAGTATTGGTTTTCTGGGTCCGAGCAGTGAAAAGAGGAAGGAGATTTTGCTGTTCCGCACACAGACTCCCTCAACCCTCTTGCTTTGGAAGGAACTCTACCGCTGCCCACCTTGGTGTGGAGGGAGAGAAGTCAACCACCTGTGGGGGCCTGGGTTGGGTTAGAGAATTGGAGGGCTATAGTTGTTGATATAGACTTTTAATTTAATCCTGCTGCCTTCTGCCCAGGTTCTTTTTTTTTTCTGTAGACCATTTTTTATTGTATTCTTTCTACTATTATTTATCCACCTTATACCCTTTTCCACTTCCACCCCCAGTTCTATTTTTTTTTTTTTCTATTCCTGTGCCTTTTCTGGGTTCTGTTTGGGGAATTTGGTTGCTTCTCACAGATACCTCTCAAACTCCCTTGGCAGGCACTGAAGTCTGACCGTCCTTCTCTCTGCTCAGTCTTAATCCTTTTTTGGAATTCTGTCTGCATATGTTATGGGTACAGACATCTATTAATTCCCTAATGACAAACATGCATTTCTGTTGCCTGTTCTCCTTACTGCTGCTTGGTGGACTTTGGGAGGAGGTGTTTGGACAAGTGTGTCTTTACTCAGCCTTTCTGGAAACAGAGGTGCACACATTTTTATAGCAGAAAACATGACTTGCCATACTATGAATTCTTATACTCCCTTTTTTAAAAATTAAAACCTAGATTTGGCGATAAACTAAATTTTAATCAAATTTAGGCTTTATCCTGGCTAACCAGAAGAAATCAATTGTGTAGTACAGGGTCATAAGCACACACTGCCAAGCATCTGGATAAAATACAGGGTTAGCGCACAGGTGTTCTGCCTCCATGACCACAAACCAAACATCTGGGCAGGAGAGGTTTTCGTCTTTAGTTTTCACCAGGTGTTTTACATCAGAATAGACATAGCCATGTAATTAAAGTGCCTTGTGTGGGGGACGCTGAGTTAACGAATAATCTGAGGCTACTCTTCTGTGCATCCTGAGGGTGACCACGGACAGGTCCACCATGGCCACCGCGTCGCTGGTATTGGTGACCCGTGGGGGCCTGCCTGAGGGGTCCAAGGAACTCACACCTGCAGGCACTGAGCAGCCAACTCTAACTCTTCTCTTCCCCACCTAAGGAACCCATTCAAGTACCCAAGGAAGTAGTTTTCACTCTAGTTTCAGAGGCTGAAGAGCTGCCTTCGGGTCATATTAATTGCACGTTTCTTCCACATGTTGGACCTGTGAGTCTCCCCCCAGCCCCCATCTCCAATTTTTAATTAAATAACTATTTTCCTAATGCCAGCAGTACAATATAAAATTCAACAAAATCCCTTTGGCCTAAATGCAGGCCTTTGCTTTCACTACAGGACCAGTCGAGTGTTAGGTGTTCTCTGCGGGGAATGGGCGTTTTAAAGTCTGAAAGCATCTGTCAAGGCTCTTTAAAGCTGGCTGTTGCGCGCACACACACATCTATTTTTAATTTCTTTTTATTTTACCTATTTGTTAAAGGAGCGCTCAGATTCCACTCCCCGTGTGAGGTCTGCTGGGCCTGTCCTTTGCAAGTCCTTACTATGCTTCACTGTGTCCGATCCAGGCTTGTTTACTTTTGGCCTTGACTGATGGAAGTGTCATGCTGATAATGGACATCTATTTCCTGGTGAGCAATTCTTCAGAAGGGGTACGAAGACAACTGGACTAAGATACCCACCTTTCCTGAGGCCCCTGCGCTGGCGTCCTGGACTTACCAGCAGTGTTGAGCAGCAATGGACACCGCACTCTGTTCACGTGTGTTCAGTGAGCCAGTCCGCCCTGGATTCCTTCCTGTGGACACGTCCAGCTGGCCTGGGAGGAAGCTGCGCTGGCTGAGATGATGGAGCAGAAATTATCGGCATAAAGCAGAGAACTCTTAATGAGAGCAGACCTCATGCAGGCAAGAGAGCAGCAGCCCTTTATTCCCACAGGGTTACCCTCTAGGACACTCTACTTTACCATTCAGCTAGCAGGGCTCAGTGGGCCTTTCCCATGGGGAGAACAGGCAGATCCATAAGGAACCAAAATGCCTGCCTGGTTTACAATGTCTCCATCGTGGGCCTATAGGGTGACTTTGGGTTAAATCACTCTTGCCAGAAGGCCCTACAGTGACATAAACATAAGGGACAGTCAAGAAAAATTTAGTTATAATTAATTATCCAAGGCAGTTCACACACACACACACACACACACACACACACACACACACACACCAGAAAGCAGATGCCAAAGTGGTTTTTTCTTTAATGTGTTCTTTATTTCCAAACTTTTATTTTGTTTTAAAATTATTATTTTTCCTTGATATAAAGATAAATGAATAAATAAATAACCCACCTGTCCTTAAGGTGACCAAGATTAACAGCTTTGTATGTATACCTTTATTCCTTTAATTCAATTTTTGGGGGGAATCACTCCTGTCTTTGCAGAAAGGAGATCATAATATGAACATTTCTTTGCATCTTGACATTCATTCTTTATATTAATTACATCCTGTCCCCTCAAAACAGTCTGAGGAAAATACGTATCTGGGTCCACGGCTGAATAGGTCTCTCGTGTTCTATTTTTTCTAAGTAAACTTTTTTTGGGGGTTACAAAGAATGAAGTAAAATTTTGCTTTATTTGTGGAGATGAAAATTAGAGAGAAAAATGAAAGGAAAATAAATATTTTAACTTAGGAATTCAAACATGGAGTATAAACAGACTAAGCTGTTTCAGGACGTCCAAAGGGTGCCGTGTTCCCTCAGCAAACGCACCATGCCACAAAAGGGCGAGGGCAGTGCGAGGACTTGCACATTCCTCCAGGAAACCCACAGATCGAGAAATCCTTGCATTTCCTCAATGGCGAGGAGACCACTGGGAAATCCCAAGCACGGACTTTAAAATCACATTGCCCTGCAGCATCAATCCAATGCTCTTAGAATAACCTCCAGACTCTTTGACCTGACCTCTGCCCGTGTCCCTCTGACCCTCACTCACAGCTCTGAAGTCACACTTACCTTCCTCCAGATCCCAGAACATGTCAGGGCCTTTCGCTTCTTAGGGCCTTTGTCCCCCTCCTTCCTCTGCCTCAGGGCTTCAATTGCACAACTGGGACCCATCATGGGGTTGAATTGTGTCCCTTCCCAACCCCTCAGTACCTCAGAATGTGACCCTAGGTCTTTGCAGATGTAATTAGTTAGGATACGATCACCCTGGAGTATGGCGGGCCCCTAACCCAACATGATGAGTGTCCTAGAAAAAGGGAAAGTTTGGACACAGATCCACACCCAGGGTGAATACCATGTGAAGACGAAGGCAGAGTTTGAGTTGATGCTTCTGCAGGCCCATGATGGCCAGCACCTGCCCAGCAGCTTGGAGGCATGGAACAGAGCCTTCCTTCCCTGCCCTCAGGATGAACCAACCCCGTGGACACCCTGAGTTCGGGCTTCCAGCCTCTGTAACTGTTAGACAATAAATTGGGGTACTTTGTCATGGCTGCCCTCAGAAACTAATACAGTATCCTGTCATTCATCAAGTCTTAGCTTACAAGTCATTTTGTCAGTGGTTCCTTGACCATCTAGATCTGCTAGTGTTTTCTACCAAAGCTCAACCCAAATAGAAATCTGTGACTGTTTTATTGGTTGGCTTGCTTGTTGGTCTGCGGACATCACCGCGCTCTGGGAGCACGGGGTGTGCCCTGTCCTGACCACCTTCACAGCTGCTCTCAGCGTGTCCATGGCCTCACAGCGCTCAATGAACGAGGGTGGGGCCGCCCAGGAGTTGAAGCCGGACCCAGGAGGTGGCACCAAGCACACACATCAACTGTTACGCACATTTGGGATTTAGAGGAGATACAGTTTTTTCCAGGAAGTGAGGGAATTTAAAAATACTCTCAGTTTTTTGTTTTATGACATTCTTCTGACTTTCTGATTGGCAAATTTCCAAACATCAGGAAGTCTAGGGAAGAAGGGGACACACTGAATGTCATTGACAACCTTCACATGCTGTGAGTGAGGAGCTTGCAGAAAAATTGTGAAAGCTGTAACAAAAAAATTCTTCAAATACGCAGATGCAGTGAATCATGTGGTTTGCTGAATTTATGTTACACATTTGAAATTTATTCCCTGTTTAAAATATTTTGATACTCAAAATTATTGCAGTAATTCTTTTTAAAGAACTTCAAGGCCAAACTATAGATGCTTTTTCCTTCTGACTTTAAAAGTAATAAAAGCACTACTTTATATTTTATCACCTTAGAGAACTAATGAATATTTCAAAGCCATTTGGCTTTGCAACAAAGAAACCACAGCAAAACACATTGCAAAGAACATTTTTCCCTTCATCAGAAGAATAAGACAAAACTTGTATTTATTACTAAGGATTGGGCAATTTCTTATATTACTCCATTTAAATTCATGATTTTCAGGGAATAATTGTAAAAAAATGAACTTCATTTCAGAGTTTCAATGAAATGGGAGAAACTCTCACATGAGGTAATCGTCCAAAAGTTCTCCAACTTGTTACCTATCAACCTTAACCTTTGATAGCTTTTTCCACATCTTCACAGTTCTACGGTCGCAACTAAGGTCTAACTGGGCTGTGTGGTGGTTCAACGTGCACTTCACAAGAATAGTCCTTGCAGCGCAGTACTATAATCTATGGCCTTGTATCAGCCAACTGCTCTGGCAAGCGCGGCACACTCATTTTCCATGCTTGTATAGCCCTGAGTTCCAGCACAAGGGAGGAGAGCCTCCGTGGCCAGGAGAGAGGTGGCATCAGTGACACTGAGGAGAAAACTCGGGCATCAGCTGGCCGAGGGGTTTAGTCGTAGCTGTAAGTCCTAGACACTTTAGTAGTATACCATCGCAGTCCACATCCTCAGTGTGTGGCTGTGATTACAGAAGGAGGTGACCTTGGTGCTGTGACTGAGATGATACGGTAACAGCTGAGGGGCCAGTTTACTAGACTGCCATAAAGTTTCTGGAAGGCCAAGGGTTGCATTTGTTTTGTTCACTGCTATATTCCCAGAGCCGAGAGAAGTTCCTTGGCAGGAATCAAGTTGGGTACTTGAATGATTATTTGATGAAGCTATTCTCATTCATTAGAAAAAATGAATTAAAAACCCACTTGAAAGAGGTTCACCTTGAATGTATCTCTCAATTTTGTGCTTGAGGTGCATTCATGGAGACAGCCATCGCTCCATGGCCCAGTGACCACGGCCCTGCCTCCGCTCCCCCGAACTCCGTCCAGGCAGGTCTCCATTTAGGATGTTCCATTTCATGGCTGGTGCGCACTCAGAAGGTCACTCTGGTTTCATCAGACGGCTCAAACAATGGTTTTCATATGAGACCAAGGTGTCTGGCCAGATTTCCTCAGTACAGCACAGTTTACTTTTCCCAGAGACTTCCAAATGCTTATATTTTGCTATATTGATCCACTTTCCCTACAGAGATTTATGACTATATGCATCTCATCAAAGGGCTAAGAAATACTTCTTGACTGTGTACATGAATACCATGTGGATTTGGGGGTCGCATTTACATTTTCTGTCTGCAGTGACATGTCATCAAGGGCCTGAGACCAGAGCGAAGTTCGTTCTCTGCTTTATGAGCTCAGGGGCCTGGAAAATTAGAAACAACACCCTTCCCCCAGGGAGCTCCCCGGGCCTCTGGAAAGGATGAAGCTGGTGATGCCTCCCAGTTCCCTGGCTGGTCAATGAAGTGACAAAGACAAGGTCGTAGGGAAGGGTGTTTTGAGTTTAGTTTTAGATATGTTTAATCTGAGGAACATCTAGGGGGTAATGCATCCAGAGCTCAGAAGTCACACATTTTGGAGCTAGCACTAAGTAGTGGTTTCTGAAACTCCGGGCATGGGGGGAGGGCATGCAAGGGGAAGGAATGCTGAATGAGAAAATAGGAGGGTTGAAGACAGAGTCTGGAAAACACCATAATTTAGGGGGCTGGCCACAGAACAGGAGCTAGCCAAGATGCAGGACAGGATGGAGGGATGTGACAGAGGCATTGTGGAAAACGGGCGGCGTGATGAGCATTCTCAAATGTCACATAAAAGATGGAGTGGATGAGGAGTGGAAACAGCATTTAGAAAAATTACGAGAAGGAAATACATAAAATAGCAGCAGGTCTATTCCTAATTGGGGAGATTTCAGGTGGTGGATTTTCTTCATTCAACTTTTCTGTATTTTTTGCATTCTGTACAATAAACATGGATTGCATTTATATACATAAAAAAAAATAAGCCCAGACCGGTGTGGCTCACTTGGTCCAGGTGTCGCCCTGTACACCCAAAGGGCTCGGGTTCAATTCCTGGTCAGAGCACATGCTTGGGGCGCGGGTCTCCAGTTGGGCGTACAAGGCAGCTGACTGATGTTTCTCTCACTCTTTCTCTCCCTCCCCCTTTCTCTAAACATCAACAAGCATATCCTTGGGCAATGATTAAAAATAATGAAGTCTAAAATAATTTATGGGAACCAAGTAATTACTGATGCACACGTATCTGAATGCGTATGTGACGGGCACCACACTAAGGATAAAATGATGAACACCAGGATGACTCTGTTCTTCAGAAAAAGGCATGGCAGCTGGTTTGACAAGGGAAGGGGTTAGGACTCATGGGGCATAAGAGCAGGAGGTGCCGAGAGAAAAGTAGTTAGGTGGCAGATGATAACAGGCTTTATATGTCTTGTCAAACAATGTGGACTTTACTGAGGGGAGAAGTTAGGGTTGGAACTGTGCCTTACCTGAAGTTAATTTTCTCAGTAGTGTGGCTGCGCGCCTGGAGGTATCCGAGTTAGGAGACAGGGAGCAAGGCCACTGCAATCAGTGAATGAAGCCATGCGGTAGGGATGCAGTGAGGTCCAGGTCCAGAGAGACCTGGGAGTAGCATAGACTGGTCAGCAGGACACTGTGGATTGGAAGTGCAGCAGGTCCCTCTGTAACACTGTTTGGTTCCATGTCCGGCTGTTGTAACACTGATGAACTTACCCTTTGTTTCCATCAATTAGCTCACAGGTAAAATTGGTTTCTTTGTACGCAGTTTCACTTAAACTCTCAGAACCTGTCCGCCACCATGTTAGTTGAGGGAAAGAAAACATCACTCATAGGTTTTTAGTATGGGCCCACGGGGTGGGTAGAGTACTATCTTACAGAGTTTGTAGGAGTTTGTACATCGTGGCTCTGATGGCCTGCGGTGTGAAATGAACACGTGAGTGACTGTGTTGGACAGGATTCTGGGAAAGGGGTGGGACATGTCTGCCTGTGAGGTCTATCTCTCAGAGGCCCACCAAACGGAGTCCTGAACCATCCTCTGTCTCATCCCCACCTCTGCATACTTGGGCACTTTTCTTTTTCCAGTTCGTAGAATTCAATACTTCTGTGACAAAGAGGGGTGCTTTTATTATAGAAAAGTGTTTACCTCTAGATAGCTGTGGCCTCTTGGGAAAGGACCTTCTTTGGGTAGAAAAGTTTGGGAGAAGCCTGATGAAACTTCACGTAGGGGAAGAAAAAGGTATAATAAGTTGAGAATCAGGGCTTTTAAAGCAAGGGACCAAACCCAGCAGATCCCAAGTGAATAGTATACCTTAAAGTGACAGGCGCTGCGCCTGTATTCTTGCATTCTCTCTTTATCCCCATTTTACAGCCTTGCAAACTGAGCCCTTATCCTGACCACGGATGCCCAGCTAGTAAGTAAGTTAAGAAGGCCAAAATGGAATCAACCCCGGCCAGCCGTGACAAACATTTTTAGGCAAAATTAGCTCGCATCCTTGCCCATGTCCTCGGGCTGTAAAGGCAACCGCTGTGGCAAAGGCAGTGGATAGCTTGCAGGGCGCTACTCCCGACTTCCTAGCGGAACGCCTTCCTTATCGCCGAGTGAGCTGCAGGTGGTGCCTGAGATAGCGGCAGCCCCTCAAGTGGTTACACCCTCAGCCCCTGATAAGGGCTGGAATGGTTCAGGACACCAGCCCTAAGTAACGCTGTTTTGTCAGTTAATTGTTCCTTTGAGGGGACTGGGTTACAAAGTCTCTAAACACCACTTACACCTGCCCCACCTACACAGTGGACCGCCCCCGTGCTTCCCAGGATGCCTCCCCTCCTTCCCAACCTTCAGTATCCCTTAGGATGGAGAGTCAGGCACCCGCTTTCCCTCCGACAGCCACTGCCCCCAGGCGTGCGCCGCGTCCCTCGCGGACCCCCCACCCCTGCCCCACCTCGCTCGAGTGTTCGCGCGGCGCGTGGGAGCGCCCCACGTGCCAACAACAGACTCACGAGCAGCCGCTTGTTGCTCCTGCTGCGCGACGTGGGGAAGTGAAAATGAAATAGACTTTTCGAGAAATGATGAAAGCCGCTCGGCCTGCCAATGAGCAGCGGCGGCGAACTTCCGCACCTCGCGGCCGCCTCGCGCCCGCCCTCCGCCCCCCCTCCCGGTTGCACAAGCCTGAAACAAACACTAGGGAGGAAGGGCGGAGGGAGGCGGGCGCAGCGGGGCGGGGGGCGGGGGGATTTCCAGCCTCGGCTCCTCGGTTTCCTCTCCTTGTTTTGCTTTCGATCTGGACTGTTCTCAGGCAAGCCGGGGAGTAACTTTTAGTTTTGCTCCTGCGATTATTCAACTGACGGGCTTTCATTTCCATTTCACACACCCTAGCAACACTTAAATCTTGCGGAATTGCATTGGTAGCGTGAAAAAGCACACTCGAGAGGTAACATTTTTTCCAATAATAGTTGTGATTGTGCGAGTGTGTTTTTCGTGAGGGCATGTTTATGAGGACCGGAGGGGATGTGTGTGTGTGTGTCCAGATGGTCTGACATGATGTTTTGCAGACGGAGAATGCTGGGGCTCATAAATATTAATACCGATTTTTGGAGGAACAGTCCGCGCGGTTAAGGATCATCTGATTTTAGGGGAAGCAGGTTCTGCTGCTGTAGCTGCTGCTGCTGCTGCTGCTGCTGCTGAGGCTGCAAGGAGGAGGAGGTAGAGAGGGAGGAGGAGGAGGAGGAGGTCGGTGGAGGTTTAATTTCACTTTTGGATTTGCAGATGCGGAGAGGTGGCTCCATGGACACTGACCTGCTGTGTGTGACTCCGCGCCCCAGGTGTGGTGTGTGGGGGTGCAGGTCCGCTGGAGTCGGGCCTCCTTTTACAACAGATTGATCGTGTGCGAGTGTGTGCGTGTGCACAGACGCCGTCGCCCCCAGATCCGAACGCGGAGAGCAGGTCCTGCTCCGTGCCCGGCGGCGGCGCCTGTGTAGGCAGCCTCCGGCGTAAATAAGCAGGCACCCACGGTCTGCCCGGCTGCCCGCGCGGGGCTGGGAGAGGCGCGGCCCGCCAGGGCGGGAGGAAACTTGATGGGGCGCCTGCCGGCCAGGATCGGGGAAGGGTCCCGGGCGCGCGGGCTCGGAGCCGGGCTGGGCGCCGGGCCTGGCCGGCGCGCCCGGCTTCCGCGGGGCTGGGCCGCTGCCGCCGTTCCGGAGAGACGTCGCGTCCTCCTTCCCGTCGGCCAGCGCCCGGCCTGGCCGGGGGCTTTGTCACTGCACTTGTCCCGGCGCGCGGGGGGCTCTGGCGGCGCGTCCTGGGGCGGCGTCGCGCTTAAGGGTCATCTGCCTTGGCCGCGGCCTAGCGCCAGGCGCCTCCGGGTCCCCACGGGCGCCCCGGGCCGGCCTCGCGCGCTGGGCCTGACCCGCCTCGGCTACGGAGCGGGCGAGGTGGGGGCGGGGAGCCTCCGGGGACCGAGCGGTGCCCTGCTGGCACGCTTGGGGGGCCCGCGTCTCCTGGGGGACCTGGGGCCACGGCGGGCTGGGGACGTGACTGCCGGCCCCACGCCCTCCGACCCCGCTCTGGGCGCCGCGGGGCACTCGCCCGCCGGCCGAACGTGGTTGGTGCAAAGCCGCGGCCGCCACTTCCTTTCCGCCTGGTCCGCCTGGCTGGTCCCTGAGCGCTGCCCGCCGCGGCCAGTCGTGGCGCTCGGCCGCTCGCGGTGCCACGGCCTGGGGGGTCGGTTCCGGAAGCCTTTGCAAGTTTTTCAGGGCTGCAGGATGTAACTCGTTCTCCTACTCAGGACACGCCGGCATCTCTCTTTGGCCCCAGGTGTCGGGGCATTTGACGCCTTCACCCCCTTGCCCCTTTAGAGGGGAAAAAAGAAGGAGGCTGGCAGCCTGAGCCGGGCGCAAAGGCGGTATTCCGTTCGCCAGTTAGGGTCCCGGGTCGGGCGGCCTAGGCACGACCCTTGCTCGTCACCTGTAAGTGCGACTTCTGGGACAGGCAGGAGAGGTTGGCTCCTATTAGCAGCTTGGCTTGGGTTTCACTCGTTTTTTAACCTCCCAGGGCTAGAATATGGAATTTGGGGACATTTTACCCGCTGCCCGCCTTCTAAGTCTCCTCCCTCCAGCGTGGGCCGCGCTCCTTGTCCTTGGTTCGGGAATGAGAAAATGCAGAATCTTCCTATATCTGAGTGGCCTTCTGCCACTGGCCGCCCTGTCGCTGTGACTCGGCCTGCTTTTGATGAATGGCTCGGGAGGGTAGAGGAGAGTGACATTTCCTGTGGTGGATTTTCAGGAATCACCAAGGTTGCTGTCAAGCCTGCAGTCATTTATTAGTTTTCAGACCGATTGCAAATAATGCTGGAACTTCGCAGCCGGCAGTTTCTGGCGCTCCAGGGCAGGTGCAGACAGGGGTCTGGAGACTGAGGACGCGAGGCAAGAGCCTTGGTGTAAGGCAGAGGCGCGCTCCCTTACCCGGCCTGGAGGGCCGTCCGCGTTTAACGTCATCAGGCCCGCGGACTCGGGCTTCTCTAGTTTTCTCAACCCCCTATCCTTTCTTTTCTTTCTTTCTTTTTTTTTTTTTTAGTGGAGAATGGGGAAAATAAACTTAAAAAATCCATTTTTCAAGGAAACTTCAGGAGAAGGAATATTTAGAATGTAAACTGACATTTTTAAGGAGTAACCTTGGACCATCTATTGATTAATGTGGCAAAGTCTGTCATTTCACTGTAATTAGTGAATGATTATAACGTAAAACTTAGCCTGTTGTGCAAGAAGTTAGATTTTGGCCTCTAAGATCAAAGAGTTCCTGTCTGTCATGATTTGCAACTGCTTCTTAATATTAAACATTTATATAGTTCATTCTCAAAGAGCTATCTTTTTTTCCTGTTAACCTTGAAAAGGTAGAGATAATTCCACATGTCTCAGATGGAATTACCTGTAAAATGTCATCATAATCAAAAGTAAGTGTTTGTGCTTAAATTGGAAACAAATTCAGGCAAACAAATAGTTGTCTTAAAGTTCTGATGGTTCTGTGAACTCTGGCCCCACTTTCCTCTGAGCTTTCTGAACGCTACATTAGGCAAATGCTCAATATACCAAAGCCAGCTAAAGATGTTTAAACTTCACAGTGGAGAATTTGAAACTTTGGGTGTTTAACATTCGATGTGCGTTGAAATTCTCATGTCTCCAAGGATATCATACTTCTATTCTTAGTATTATCGAGTGTAAGCTCTATTGTTCTTGGAGAATTTTCATACAATTCCCTTTTGATAGGGAACAGACCCCTGAACTCTAAGTAGGGCATGCAGGACATAGTTCCATTATGTGCTGTATACCAAAAAGGGCTTCCAGCAGACAAAGGCCTTTATTCATTTAATACATTTCCCTAGAACATTCAGTATGCCGTGGACACAGTGTTAGGCGCTGTGGGTTCAACAGGGAACAGGAAGACCTCCCCCCCCCCACCCCCCCCCCGGGGGGATATTGCATTCTAGTTAGTGAGCTGTCAGTACACAACTAAAAAGCAAATGCAGTAATTATCACCTGGGGTTAGTTCTATGGAAGGTAATAATAATACTTGACTGTGTATCTGATTGGGTTGCTCTGGGAGACGGATAAGACACTGGGTATGAAAAGAAGGCTGTGTAAGTTACAGCAAGCTACCAAGGTGTAAGGCATGAATTTATGGAGTGCTATCAGATTATTGTTCATTTTTTTTAAAGTATGCTTTTTAATTTTTTAAAAGATTTTATTTATTTATTTTTAGAGAGGGAGGAAGGGAGGGAGAAAGAGAGGGAGAGAAACATCAATGTGTGGTTGCCTCTCAGGTGCCCCCTACTGGGGACCTGGACTATAACTGAGGCATGTGCCCTGACTGGGACTCGAACCAGCAACTCTTTGGTTCACAGGCTGGCACTCAATCCACTAAGCCACACCAGCCAGGATATTGCTATTAATTTTAAAAAGCCAGGAAATCTTGACTATGGATGAAACACTTAATTTCTATTATAGAATTTTCAACCAGAAGGGATTGCTTATTCTGAGAATATATAAATAATGGTAAGAAATTTAACAGGGAATAATGTTCCTGTGAAGCAGCAAAGTGTTTAACAATGAAATACGATACTGCCAGTGAGGTTTTTTTTTGGTGAGAAGAAAAGTTAGATGGTACTTCCTGGACACCAAACGATATAACAATGGTTGGACCAGTGTATTTTCCCTCCTTAGATCAGAAAAAGATCTTCCCAAACTCCCTGTGCTTTAGTTTGAGTCTTCTTTATCATTGTTTCAGTCTCAACTCATTATCTGTTATTACAGGTAGTCCCTTAACTGATTTTAGTATTTTGCTCTTACATCTTTAAAGGGACTCATCTAACTTGTATTTATTGAATACTTACTATGTGCCCTCCACTGTATATGTGAAAACAATGTAACAACGTATGTAAAAATAAATAGAATACATAGTACATGTTTATAATATCTAACATAAGAATACATAAAGTAGTATATGAAAATAATATGAATTGCTATGAAATTTCAGTTATCAGTAATAAAGTTGATTCTTTCATCTGAGTGGGGTGGGACACCTGGTGCCTTCCCACCCAGGGTGGGAGGTCAGGGCTTTCTGACCCATTGGTGCCCTACTTTGGGCCTGAGTTCGAGAGTGACCAATATTTGCCCGGGGCAGGGTTATGAGTGGTCCTCGTTGTGGGAGTGGGAGCAGGGAGGTTTGATTGAATCTTGACATTTCAGCAAAGAACAATAAGTTATCCATAGAGACTAGATTTAAGCCCGAAGCCAATGTTTTCTGTAAAATACCAAGGGGAACACACATGCAGGACATGAAGCCCACAGGTCACAGCTCCTGTGGCCGAGTCGTGACGTGGGCTCCAGGACTCCGCCTGTCCTCACGGGCCGTGAGCGTGCGGGAGGCCCTACCAGCCAGCCTTTTTCCTTCAGCAGTCCCTTTTAAATGGTTCCCCCGTACTCATTCCGCCTTCCGACACACTGTCTCTGAGACAAGCTGCGTGTTGGTAGGAAGAGTTCACGTGCCCTTGTTATCACTCAGAAACAGCAGCCTTCCAGTCGGAGCTCCCGATGCACTTGAGAGAATGGGAGGCATCAAATCTGGTCGATCTAATTCCAGCCTCAAAGTGGTGTTTTGGACATCCCAGGCAGCTGTTTTCTGTGTAAGTGCATGATCCTTTTAGGGGCCCTCCCTGGCCCTCTCAAAAAGCAGTAACTTTTGAGTTCTGCTGTGGATCCAGTGACCCCTGGATTGGAACTATTGTGGTAACCCAGGTATTATTTTATTAAATGAGCACAAACAGGGTGCCTTTATTTCATTTATTTATTACATATTTCTGAAAGCCAGCCACGTCCAAAGCTCTTGACCTGAGATCAAGAGTGCAGAGGCCTGGAGTTGATTTTCAGCTCTTTTATTAACTGGCCGATCACTTCCCCTTTCTGGACCTTAGTTTTCACATCTGTAAAATGCACCTGCATAGTTCTGTCGTCTTTGGATGGACTCACGTGTGCATTAAAATCACTTAGGGGGAGGCGCTTTTAGAAACCACACAAGGACCTTCCGATTTGAGGCTTATCCATAGCCCTTCCTCTCCTTCCCTCTCCAGCCCTAAGGAACACCCCTTCCCTCCAGTGAGCCTTTGATCCTCACCAGTGTGTCCTGGATCCCTGTCCCTCCCTGGATCCCTGTCCCTCAGGTGTGTGGTCCGGTGCAAAGGTGGAGAAGCTCTGAATCCAGGTTCTCCTCCTAGAGCCAAATGTTTTTGTTTTCCATTGGCTCAGAGGCTGCATCAGGTCAGAAGTTAAGCAGATGGAGCCTGTTACCCACATTTTCAACAGTGCTTTGAAGAGGGAACCTGTGGTGATCCCTGTTGGCCCTTCCCATGTTGACCCTACTTGTCATATAAAAATGGCAGAATTGTTAGGGCTGAGAAACTTGAATTTTCCATTGTGAAGAGGCCAGAAGGTCTTTGTGTTATGGGTCTGTCTCTTTGTCTAGGAAGGACGTAAAGAATTGGGGGTTGGTTTTGTGTGTTTCTGTTTTGGCTTGTAGTCCCCTTTTCAATGTAGTATTTAGCTTCGATAAGCAAGGAAGAATTAGAATTGAACAAAAACATCTCCATGTATCTCAAGCTCGATATGCCTGTCTGATGTCTCACCTTTATGAGAAACAAGACTATGTGGTTCTTTCTGAGGGTGGATTCGAAGCATTTTTATCTCAAGGGCAAGGCCCACTTAGATCAATACAGTATCTTAATTTCGGATTTTGTGGGTAAAGGCCTGTCCTGTTTTCATTTAACAAACACTTTTGAGAGTTAATTATTTGCTGTGTAATTTTCACCAATAATTTCTTTTCAGGCATACATGGCAGTCTGCTGCTCTCTGTGTAACAGCATTTGCTGCTCACACACCTAATGTGATCGAGGGCAAGATGAGCTTCCAATTTAATTTGTTCTTACTGAGCTTATGACTGTCAGGTTTTTGTAGGATCCAAAGAAATACCTTTTAGATGGAATACGCCGTCCCGGCCCCGTCGGCTTGGAATCCAAATGACTCTCCTGTGTTGTGAGGTTGACATTTTGAGTGAGAAAGAGGTGCATGCAAACTGCTTTATTTCAAGTAGTATCTCACATGTTAGTTTTGAAGATAGCTGGTTTCTTTGTTGTTGTTGTTGTTCTCCTCACCCCAGAATTATTGAAGCGATGAGGAAAATGACTGCGGTAGGAAGAATGTCCCCGACCTGGGAAGGGCGCTAGTGGGTGTGTGGAGCGGTGAGCAACAGTGGGGGGCGGTCATTGAACAGTGACCGTTGGCAGATGAGGTGAAGAAAACAGAGAACCAGGTGGAGAGAAGACTGGTACCTCCTGAACTCTCAAGGGAGGGAGGGAAAGGAGGAGATCAGGCGGGTAGATGGTTTGTCTTGCCAGGAGTGTTGTGGAAAGCATTTGGGAGGCGGGGGATGGCTAGTTGGTAGTCAATTGACAGGAACTCGAGGGCAAGTTGAAATGCTACAGGACCCTCCACTTCTGACTTTGGAGTTAGGCTTTTTTGTGCAAGGGATGCTGACATCTGATGGGGAAACTACTAGGCCTTGGTCAACTTCACACAAGTAAACAGCAGGCTCTGAGTGGCTGTCACTGGGGCGTGGCCGAAGCTACCTGAAGGTAGCATTAAAGCTGGAGAGGATGGAGGAATTGATCTCCCAACCTGAGGCCTCAGACTGAATTCAGAATTGCCCCAGGAGGCAACCCTGGGCCCTGAGAGGAAGGTACGTGTTGATAACATAGGTCAGAATGCTGTACCAGGTCTCCTACGCCCTCCTCTCTTCCCCATGCGGGTCTTCCTGCTGCTGGTTTATTTTTGTCAGGTTGTGGGAGGGGACTAGGGAATCAGGTGTTTCCCTGAGGAGCAAGTGGCACAGGCCGACAGTGAACTGCGAATGCCATGACTGGGTCCTGCAGGTCCCTGACTTTAAAATAAGTGCTCCAGGTCATAGGTGGACTTGCACATTGACATTAACTTTCTGGAATTTTTAGTGTTATGTACTTAAAGTCTAAAAATGTTAAACTCTCTGTTCCGGTAATTCCACTTCTAGGAACTTACATGGAGTAACCAGAGATGGAACGAAGATTTATGTAGAAGGATGTTTCTTGAACTAGCTTTTGTTACAGTGAAAACTTGGAAACAACCTAAATGCCCAACGGTAGGAACACATTTAAGTGAAACACAGCACACTCAGACCATGAGCGTACATAGCTTACGAAATTCAAGGGCTGGCCTTTAATGATGGGAGAAGGCCTGTGTCATGTGTTGAGGGGAGAAAAAGAGGCTACTGGATTGTGACCTGGATTTTATTTTTAAAATGTGTGTGTATATTTGTGTATATACCTCATTTAAAAAAAAAAAAACATGGAAGAAATCACTTGGATGGTGGGATTGTGGGTTTTTCAAAACTTTCTTGAAACACTTGTGTTTTCCACATTTAATACAACAGCACAGTTACTTTTATAAGCAGAAGAATATTCTCAGGTCGACTCTGCTGGGTCCCACATGACCTCACCCCTGGTAAGTGCAAGACCAGGACCAGCGCCCTGGCTGTGGCCAATGAGGGTGTTGTGTGTGGATAGGTCCGTGCGCACACGCTCTCTCTCTCTGCTTTGATGCGTGAAGCCAGGCTGGAGGGTCCGGGCTTCCCCAGCTGGTGACAAAAGAAGGCCCCATCACAGCTCTTGCTAGTTTTATATCCTTGGATTGATCCTTGATGAGGTCGAGACCCACTGTTTTGTCAAGGCCTGGGAAAGGCCTGGGTGTTGTTAGCCCACTTCATGTATGTCCTTTATGTGCGTGAAGGCTGCCGACACCCAGGACCCTGGGGTAGGAGAAAAGAGTTCTCCACCGACCTGCGCAACCAGGTCAGCAGCCAGAGCAATGCGGCCGTGTTGGCCCCCAGACCCAGGTAACACTGTGAAAACCGATGGACGTGTGTGTGGGCCACACTCTGTAGGTTCTCATCCTGACCCTTCACAATATAAGTTTTTTAAACCTAGGAGTGTCCCTAAGGTCTGGGCTTCATCTCTTTTCAAATAGATGCACTTAGAGACATGGGTCTTCCTGGCACCTTGGGAACTGAACCTAGGGACCTACCTGTAACCACGTGGCCCTCTTGAGGAGGGAGAGAGGTTCAAGGGTGTGTTTGGATAAGGGCAATCAGTCTAGGCAAATGGCTACGGGTCCAATTCCTGGAGTGTGGGGAGAATAACTGTTTCCAAAGGCAGTGAAGGCAGACCTTCCCTGTCTCATACTTGTGTATTCCTGAGTCTCAGGTGGCTGAGATGTGTCAGAAGAGCAGGGAGGACTGGGAAGTTGCGGCCCCTCCCCCTCCCAACCTTTACAAGGGACCTGTTGGAGAATGAATTATATGACTCATATGACTCAGAGTATGACTTCTGACTTTTCATAACTGAAGAAGCCTCTACATTCATGTTTGCCTAAAAAATTTTTAGAATAGTTTTGATCCTTTTATAGATACTGAAGACATTTTTGGATTGTTTTGAGACTAGGGTTGGGTGTAGCTGCTAGGAGTGCAGAGGCAGAACGCCAAAGCACAGCCAAAAAGAAACAAGAAGCATTGATTGGCACAATACTATCCAACACAAATATAATGTGAGCCACATGTATGTTTTTTTATTTTCTGGTAGCAATGTTAGAAAAGCAAAGTAGGTGAAATTAATTTAATAATATTTCGTGCTACCTAGTATATCCAAAATACTATCATTTCAATGTGTAATTAATATAAAAACATGTTTTTTTCATACTGAATCTTCAGAGCCCAATGTGTTTTACGCCCACGGCACATCCCCGAATTCAGCCCAGTCGTGTTCCAAGTGCACAGTGGCCTTGTGGCTGCAGGCTGCCGTGGTAGACCGTGTGGGACTGGGAGACCAAGCGAGGCATGAAGAGCAGTTGGGGGGGAAGCTGTCCCATGGGGACTAAACCCGGAAGCCCCGAGGGGAAGCAGAGTTAGAGCTTTCAGCTTGGTTACAACTGCCCGAGTGTCCCTGTGCCTCCCAGAATGAACCTTACCTGGTCTTTTCGGCCTAGAATGATAAAACACTTTGGATGTCCTTCGATGCAGCACACCGCATGTGCCACCACTAGGGCAATTTGCCATGAACATCTCGATTTTTTCCTGTCCTCTTGAGCTGTTGGGAAAATTGTCGATTCCTCGGATTTTTCTGTTTAGAACACCTACGTGGCAAGTGATTTGAAAGCTAGGATCATGTCGGATTTCTTTGCATTCCCACCAGTGCTTGATATGCACTGAGCCCTAGATAAATATTTGTTGATTTGATTTTTCCCTGTAAAGCAAAGTTTAGACAGGGAGGCTGAATTCCAGCTTGGAATGGATGGCACAGATCTACTTTGGGGTAGAAACCTAATGGGACATGTGTTGAGCACATAAATATTGGAATTTGTCACTTTGCATTAGGGGTTCAACATGCACAGGATGAAAAAATTGTTTGTTTTTTCTCTTTTGCACCTAGGCCTTTAAAAAAACCTTTATCAGTCCATTCCTTTGACATTTATGTTTCAGTGATACTAATGACCTTCTTGTGCATATAAATAAACTATGTTTGTTGATAAACTGGAGATAAACACTTGGGAGCTGCTGCTTTCTTGGTGGGTTAGTTAGTTATTAACAATAACTGTGATTAACAAACTCTCAGCCCATAGCATATGTTCAGTAAATTCTTTTGAAATCAAATATGGTATTTTACAGTTGCCTTCATTTGTTCTCTTTGACTGCAATTGTTGGGTTGAAGCAACAAACTTATCCACAGAGCCAAGGCAATTTATTTTTACTGAAGCCTACCTAAGAACTGCTTAGGTAGCATTTCTCTGTGAGATTAAATACGACCTTCACTGAGTCCTGTTAGCAAGGCCAGCAGCTAGAAAAATAAAGACTAAACCAAACCTTCAGCAAAAAAAAAAAAGTTCCCAGCTGCTTAGTGGCTCAGAGCTTGCCCAATTGCTTTCTTCCAGTGAAAACACTCGAGTTTAGTTTTAAGTGAATTCTGGTAGGTTTGGGGATTTGAAACTGACAGAAGAACAGGCAAGGATAATCTCACTTTGAAATAATAATCTTGAAGGTAAATCCTATCGACTGTTTTCAGGGATTTTGTTTGTGTGGAAGAACCTCACTCATGCGCACTGTTTTCCTGACCTTTAAAGTTGGTGTCCTCAGGGCAGCAAGGTCAGAGAACTAGACAGGAGGCTGTCGTTCTGACAGGACTCCCTGGGCACTCGGGTTGTTCTGGGTCCTCGGAAGGACCCACACTCGTGGGCCTGCTCCCCTCTCTTCTCCCCATCACTAGGATCGCAGTGGAAGGTTGGGGAGCCTGGAAAGGAGGCCCCTGTCGGGAATGTAGATGAACTGCTATTTCTACTTTTGGGGGCCGTCACACTGCCGATTCGAGAAGTCAGGGTGAAGTTAAAATATGATAGGGGAGGATTTGCCTCTCTTACAGGTGCTTTTAATGAGTTAGGCTTTTTTTTTTTTTCTTCTTTCTTCAAAGGCCAGTTGCGATTTGGCAGATGGGGTAGAGGTGGTCCCTCAACTGGACTTTGGATCATTCATTCAGTCAATTATTTAACAGGTATTTACTCAGGGCTAACTATGTGTAGAGGGAGACATTAAAAGGTAAAAAAGCAACCAGCTTGGATGTGAGTAGGCGCTCTGCATCGCTTATATTTAGTTAGGGGCCTGATTGAGAAGCAAGATGAAACAGAACCAAGCAGTTGGTGACTGACCACGGGACCAGGGTGATTTTAGGTACCTGTGTTCTGGGGTTCTTCTAGGTCCTTCCGCAGGCCACATGGGGTGTCTCAGGTGGTAGGGGAAACAACAGTGGTAATATGACAAATTTTGGGGCAACTGCATACATTTCATTTTCTAGAAGTCAGATTCTCAATACATCACATCACAGGCGTAAAACGGCACATTGCGGCATTGTTGCTGTCGCTGTTTTCCTACAACCCCCCTGCGTGTGGTCAGGCAGGTAGAGTTCAGCGGCGGTCTGGTGCCCTGTGACATGCAGGGGAACCACGGGGGGAGTCCTGACCGTCGTCTCCTGCCCTTCCCCCTGGGGCGGCCACCAGGACCAGCAGGGCACCAGTGAACACGGACTGCTGCTCCCAATCCCTCCTGGAGGTCGGGGGTTGGCGCTGGGAGGCTTTCTCCTCCTGCAGTTTGAGATGACCTCGCTGTGAAGGGGAAACTGGCCCTTATTTAATTTTGAAAACCCATCTATCATTCACAGCCTCTGTGTGTGTGTGTGTATGTGTCCAGTGAATGCTTCAAGTTGCCTAGAATTAAATAGTGATCATTATCCGTAACAGGACTGGAGGCAGCAGTGGTGTCAAGCGGAGAAGTCATACAGGCGTGCCCAGTGCCTTGCTTGTTGTTGAGGTAAAGTCACAGCACGCACGGTTCACCATTGTGGTCAGCTTTACACGGTCCATCCAGTGGCATGCAGTGCACTTACAGCACTGTGTGACCGTTGTCACCATCCACCTCCAGAGCTTTGTCACCATCTCAGACAGAAACTCTGGGTGCATGAAACAGTAGCCCCACTTCCCTCCCCACGACCTCCTTCCTGCTTTCTGTCTCTGTGAGTACCTCACAGAAGTGGAGTCACACAGTGTTTGTCCTTTTGTGACTGGCTCGTTTCACTTACCAGAATGTTTTCCAGGTGAATCCATGTAGCATGACTCAGAACCTCACTGCTTTTTAAGACTGAATAATACCCCACCGCTTCCTTTATCCATGCATCTGTTGATGGGTACTCAGGTTGTCATTGCCATTTGTGAATCTTGCTGTAACGAACATTCGCGTGAACGTGTGTGAGTTCTTGCTTGTGAGTCTTTTAATCCAGTGGATCATATTGTAGTGGTAAGTTTAACATTTTGAGGAACCACCAAACTGTTTTCCACAGTGGCTGTACCATTTACGTTCCCATTAGTAATGCACAAGAGTTCCAGTTTCTCCATATCCTCGCCAAAATGTGTTATTTTCTGTTTTGTTTTTTTTTTGGATAGCCATCTTAATTGGTATAAGTTAGGATCTCATTGTGGTTTTGATTTGCATTTACCTAACAGCTGGCAATATTGAATATCTTTTCATGTGCTCCTTGGCAATTTATATGTCTTCTTTGGAGAAATGTTTATTACAGTTCTTTGTCCATTTTTGAGTTGATCATTTGTTTTTGTTTTTTGTTGCTGTTGTTGTTGAGTTGTAGGCCTGAGTCATTCTTTTCGTAGGTTTCCAAAATGACATACTAGTATGGTGTGAAAAACTAATGAAAATTCTCCCTCATCACGGTATATGTAGCACGTGACACAAAAACATTTTTAGAATTTTAAGATGTCGTAAAGCTGTTATGCACTTGCAGAGGAATTAAATTATACTGAATGAAAGTGAGTCACTGTGGGTTGGTAAATGGCAAATCAGATCAACATATTTAGCCCTTTCACAGAATGTTAGAATTGGAGGTTTGCTTGGAGATTATAATCAGCTCCTTCACTTCTTCAGCTGGAGAAATCAAGGGGCTTGGCCAGGGTCTTGTGTCCAGAGTAAGTACTCAGTATGTTTTGTTGAACTCTGTAGTAAAGAGGGAATTTTTGTCCATTTTATTTTGACTCCTGAAATTTCTAGCAGTGCTTGAGCATGGTAGTGAATCGATCACAGTGGCTGCTGACATGGTATCTTCAATACTTGGGCTCATGAAAAAGATCCCAGGGTTTATCAGTGTCTCGGTGTCAGGGAAAAAGGAAGTAAAAATGGTCTCAGAGCCACAGTTGCGTCAGGAGAATTCACACACAATACATTCAATAATAGTTCAATACTAAAGTGGATGAAAACCATTTATTGCTGTAATAAGAGCTGTTAAGTAAAATGAATAAAAGCATTTGTGTATTTATTGTGAATTATTGACAGAATGAGAAACCATTTATTTGTTCTGATAAGAGCTATGGTAGATGAAGAAATTCAGTGACACATTCTTGGTTTACTTCCATAGTCTGCCCAACTTTTCCATTTCACAGTCCTTTCAAAAAGTTGGTCTTTATTGAATAATACAGCCTGGCAAGATAACATACAGATCACAACTAAGAGCGAGTTGTAAATCACTGGGAAGAAGATACATAATGTTTGCGTTTGACATAAGGCAGAAGGGGAAGAGGAATTGCAAAAATTTTATTCCCTTCAGGCTTGGGGCCAAGGCTTTTAAAAAATGTCCTGAAAGTTGGCGTCAAGTACTATGAAAACAAATAGGGTAGTGAGGAAATTAAGTTGAAGACTTCTTTCTGCAAACAGGTATTTTAAATAAAGCTCTCAGGAGGATTAGTTCCTTCAACAGACAATTTTGAACCGTTGTGGCATGCCCCGTGCTGTGGAGAGGTAGAGTTGACAATTTCATGTCCTTGGGGAGCTTCTCCTTTGGTTAGGCAGGCAGGCCGGGCGACAGTCGTGTGTAGGAAGAGAGGAATGAAGTATGTGCTTCAGAGAAGCACAGCTTGGAAAGGCTGCGGGAGGGAAGTGAGAGGACGTGTATCTTTGGCCTGAGAGGTTGGTTGTGCTTCTCCACTGACCTGCCACCAGCCATGGGGCGGAGGGAGTGTCCTTGGTGGCCCATGGGTGAGCGGGCCTCTTCCTTTCAAAGAACAGCAAGAATGAAGACATGAAGTGTTGAAATTCCTTCCTCTCTCAGTGCAGGGGAGCTCTTCTGTGTGGTGGGAGCGGACACAAGGGTGGAGGCAGACCCTGGTGGCCAGATACTGCCTTCAGAGTCTGCGTCCCTGCATTTACCAGTAAGGAAGGGCTTGGCTCCGAGGGTAGATTAGAGCAAGCTCTCTGGGGAGGTGGTTATTGAGGATGTGGAGCTTTTGGCCCCTCACATTTGAGAAAAGGGTGGTGGATGGCGCTGCTTGCAGGTGGGTGCGCATGGCAGAGCTGTGGAGCTCCTTTAAGAGGAGCTCCAGGAGGGGCTGCCTTCATCCTTCCTGATGCAAGGGGCTGTGCTTTCACCAAGAACGAGGCCCGTCCTTGAAGTGCTTGCACACGTTTCTAGGAGGAAGTGATGCACAGGTACAAAAATATTTTTAGTGCTCTCTTTGGTGTGTTTGGATTTTGTTTCTAGAGTGATGTGATTGTGAATAGATTTGCAATACTCCGGTGAGGGGGAGGTAGCTGCAGCTCTCTTGAATTCAGAGGAGACACCTAAGTCAGGGATCCGAGAGAAGGGCAAGGCGCCCTGGAGCCATGCCTTGGCACCGCAGGCATTTTCAGGACAGGGCATCCTAGTGGCTCAAAGAGGCCTTGGGTCTTGCTGGCGGCTCAGCAGCGGGCCTGGCCTGCTGGGTGGGGAGGCTCCTTTGCCTGAGCAGGAGGCATGCTTATCGAGTCTATCTGAGTGACACCTTGGGAGGGCCAGTCCCTGGAACTGTAGGGTCAGGCCTACACTGCAGGGACTCAGGAAGCCCAGAGGGAGCTGGTGGCATCTGCACAGCACAACTAGGGCAGGAATGGCGTCACCACCAGGTGTAGAGGCCAGAACAGCTCAGCCGTCCAGCTGTACTGGTTGGACATTTGCTGGGCTCTTCACTTCATTGTCGGGGTAAGGTTCAAAGGTCTTATTCAAAGGCTCTGGATAATTCATTGCCATATTTCAGTATACCACATTTTATATCTGTTATCAGTGACTGCCTTTTTAACTCATCATAATATTTTGGAGGGCCTCTTTGTTATGTGAGGGCTCAGCAATGCCCAGGACTCGATAAATGTTGGTTGAGTTAAATCATAATGACTGACCCAGTTGTCCATTTGTTGTTTCCTGTCCAGACATGGACCCTTCCGTAGTGCCTTAGAGCTGACAGGGCCCGTGCGCTGTGTTTTCCAGGAATGGACAGGACCAGAGAACAGGTGGGAAGCTCAGTGGCCACTATCGAGACGCCCTGAGTGTTGGCAGACAGCAGGATCCTGTGAAGGTGCATGTCCAGCTATTTCTCTGCCACATGTCCCCATGTGCCAGGAGCACAGCGTCTGGTGTCCCTGCTGGTTCAGACATGCCAGGCACACTCCGCCCGGCCAGCCAGCTGTGACTCTTTTGCATGGAATGTCTTTCCTTCTCAGCCACCTGAGAATGTCTTACCTTTCCGGGCCCAGTTCAGATGCTCCCTCTTTGAAGTCTTCCAGAATTCTGTCTCTCTCTTCTGGGCTTTTATATAATATAGTGAAACTCCCCCAAAATGCCTTCCAAAAACTTCACCTGTATGAAATGCACAGCCCCATCAATTGTGAGGCTGGTGAAATGAGGGAGGTGAGTCTGATGCAGAGAATGAACAAGACCCCCAAACTGTGTTCCGTTTGCGTGGGGTGCACATACCATCAAATGCATCGTCTGAAGTTTCAGCATCCTCGGCTTGCTTCTCCACTGTCCACTTTGGGATGCCTTGTGTTAGAGAGGCCGTTTATCACAGTGCAGACCTTTAAGGACAGAGATCATGTCCTCATCTTTGTATCCCTACCCACACCCCCCTACCCCCCAGAGATTTTCCTAGTGCTTGGCACAGTACTTGGCTCAATAAGATTTTTTGAATTAAATATTGAATAAGTATAATTCAAAAGTTCATTATCATACTTAGCTTGATTCACCTGGGAAATGTCTGACCATAGTAAAAAATCATTCTTTTTTAGGTTGTGTGTTTTTGCAGTCATTTCCCTCCACTTGTTACCACTTGTTTATAATAACTTTTATCCATCAGAACATGTAGTTCATATAATCCGCCTTTTGTCCCCCACCTCCTGGCCCCAGGGGGTTCTATAGGAGACATTCATCCACTTTCTTAGTAATTACCACATATTGTGGGCAAGGTACTGAGCTTGATGTTTCCGGGAGTTGAAAGGTGAGTGAGATGGGGTTCCTGCTCCCAAGGCCTCTGTGCAGGGGAATGTCTGTGTTCTGGAACAGGAAGCTGTGAGCTTCGGCTGTTTGGAAGGTAGAGGGACGCAGTGGGGACGAAGTGAGACGGTTGGGATGGGGCTGAATGACGGTGGCTGAGAGCCCAGGTTTTGTTCGGCGGGTGTTGTGGAGCCACTGAAGGATTCTGACGAGATGTGTCAGGAGGATTAACTTGGCAGCACCGTGCAGAGTGGAGACTAAGCTAATATTCCGGGAGATGGACCTGGGCACCCTCCTACCCCTTAGTAGGGAGTCTGCGCAGTCTGCTCTGCTGTGAGGTGGGGCACTGGCTCTCCTGTGTGAGATTTCTTTGTGGAAGTCTTAGGGGCGACCACAGCAAACACCCTGTACTTCTGCCCCTCATGGAGACCCTCCTTTACGTCTTTCTCGAAGCAGCTCTGCCAGGTTGCTGTTAGGATGTCTTTACAGATGAGGAAACTGAGATTTGGAGAAGATACAGGTTGTGAATGGGGAGGTTCGAACCCAGGTGTGCTTGACACCAGACCTGAGCATCCTTCGCTTCCACAGCGATAGGGAAGGACCTGGTGTGGTCCTGGGAAGGTCAGACAGAGGGGGTGGAAATGGTGACAATGTGGTGAATGCCAAATGCAATTTCTAGGTACTCTTGGGAACTTGCTTAGCAGCAGTAAGTAACATCTAAAAGTATTTGAAGGCAGTTCTGCAGTATGCCGAGGAGAGATGGGTTTTTGCTTCACAGGTATTCCTGGACATAGAGTGGGTTAGCAATTTTACTCTCTTTTCTATTTGGAATTCCTTGGTAATCAGGATGGGTCATTGCAGGTATAGAACCAAATTCGTGAACACTGTAGTGCATGCATTTACAGTTTGTGTGCCCGATCTGCGTATAAAAAGTTGAATTGGATGGCTTAGTAATAATATTAAGTAACCTTTTTCTTTTTTTCTGAGACATTACTGGCAGAGGGGACCACTTAGAGGAAATCCCCCAAGGGTAAGGGGCAGCAACAGCAAGAAGGAGGCCTCAGGCCCAGCCTGCAGCTGTGGCGTGCACGAGGGAATCGACTATTCTCACCCAGGGGAAGAGGTCAGCCTTGCCCTTCAAGGTCGGCCTTGCCCTTCAAGGTCGGCCTTGCCCTTCAAGGTCGGCCTTTCCAGAGCAGCTTCTTCTTTAGGCGGCTGTCTTTTGAGAAGGCATAGTGCGCCCGTAATGGATTTGAAAATGGACGGCAATGAAGACTTTTGTCATTTTATGCACATAGGTTTTCTTGGAAGGTTCTAGTATGCTGGCCCTTCTAAGAACCCCTGTCACTTGACTTTTCAAGCTTAAGTACCTAAAAGTGTTGCCATTTCCTCTTTCCCTGTCCTCTCATCTTTTCTGTGTTCCTGGTGGGACCAGACACCCCCCCCGTGGGGCTGAGAGTGGAGAGGGAGAGGAAGAGATTATTTGGGTGATGAGAACGGCTCAGGTCCTGCCTATTGCCTGCCATGCCCCTCCGCCCCAGGCTGGTGTGCGTGTGTCATCTGTCCGTGGGATTGTTCACACTTTGCTCACACACGCTGTCTCCTCTCACTTTTCCCATACTTCCCCAGTGTCCTTGAGGACTAAGATGTCTTTTCTGGGCTTTTAAACTGCTGACTTTGATGGATGGGTCCAGGGATGCCAACCTATTCGTAGAAAGAGGGATAGTCTTTTTTTTTTTTTTTTTAAGATTTTATTTGTTTATTTTTAGAGAGGGGCAAAGGGAGGCAGAAAGGTAGAGAGGCATCCATGTGGGAGAGAGAAACCAGTCGGTTGCCTTTCGTACGCACCCCTGACCGGGGACCAAACCGCAACCCAGGCATGTGCCCTGACTGGGAATTGAACCAGTGACCCTTCACTTTGCGGGACAGTGCCCAACCAACTGAGCCACACTGGTGAGGGCAAGAGGGGCAGTCTTAAATTAACTCTCCACTTAACTCCAGAAAGGAGAAGCTTCGTTTTTCAGAGTTGGCTTTACTCTTGACCTGCAAGGGAGTGTCCTAGGACATGCTGATTCAAGGACAAATAGGGCTCCTTCTTTTCCCATTTTCCACATGAGAAGAAGGTCTGAACATGAGGTATGAGCTCAAGTCCATATGCTTTGAAATCTGTGCATGATTCTTGCTTTGCTGAATTGCAGAATCTGGTGTCATCTAGGAACTGAGGCCCCAGCATGATTTCAGATTTATGGAATATTCTTAAAAGTCAGTGTACCCTTTTAGGTCCTTTTTACCTTTGATGAATTCTCCTAGAAAATGCTCTTAAGAAGGTGATGGATTTAAACATGCTGTTAGATTTTCATAACTGAGGTATATCTGGAAAGTAAGTTATCTGGGCAACTTCATAAGTCTTTCTCTTTTTTATAAGAAAGAATATTATATTTCTCTCTGCATCAGATTTACTGATCATTGAAGTTTGTTTGTTTGTTTGTTTGTTTATTTTCAAAGAGAAGGGAAGGGAGGGAGAAAGAGAGGGAGAGAAACATCAGTCGGTTGCCTCTTGTGTGCCCACAGTTGGGGACCTGTGCCACAACCAAGGCATGTGCCCTGACTGGGAATTAAACAAGCGACCTTTTGATTCACAGGCCAGTGCTCAATCCACTGAGCCACACCAGCCAAGGCAAAGTCGTTTTGTTTTTTTTTTTTTAAAGAAAACATGCATCCCACATGATTTAAATTCCTTGGGAAACAATCCTAGAAGTGATATGGCTGGGTCAAAGGACGTCATTTAAAATCTTTGATACCTATCAAGCTGCTGTCTGAAAATTTTGTACCCATTTATACTCCAACCCATAGAACCCATGAGATAGGAAGCGCTGTTGTAGATGTCTGACCTGTGTCTTCATCTGATCCCGGCGCAGCCCCTGGGGTCAGATAGGTCAGTAGCCCGCCTGAGGCCACACTGCTGGTGAGTGACAGAGCTGGGCCTGGGAACCAGAGCACTCCACAGCCCCTAGTGCTGCCTTCCCTGCTCTGCTGCTTCCTGCCAGCGGGTCTGAGGAAATAAAACAGGTCTGCCGTGATGAGACCTTTTCTTCCCACTTCGAGTCCCTGGCTGTGGATTTGATCGCTTTTTAACTCTCGTTCTTGATTCATCAAATAGGGGCAGAAGGGTTTCCTGAGGCAAAACCTGTGGTCTCCGTGTTCTTTATGAAACTTGGTAGCATTTTTTAAGAAAGAAGCAGCAGTCCTTTCAGAGATCAGACCTTTTCCTCAGTTCTTCCTTACCCTGTTCTGCTGCCTGCAGGCTGAGGACGGCTGAGACAGGGTTGAACCTTGTACCTTTGTGATGCTCTCCCTGCCTTATTCACTGAGGTGTTGCGGGAACCCATGCCTGCTGGGGGTCTCATGTGGTCACCAGCATCTCAGTTGTGGGTGGGGGGAGGTCAAGTAGAGATGGGAAGGTTTTACAAAGTTTTGCTTAGGGACTTCAGGTTTTAAACCCATACTTATCTTTGCTGCTGGACTGAGTGAGATCAATCACTTAAAGAAAAAAAGTGTTTTCTTTAGTGCAGCCCTGGGGTCATACAACGTCAAAAGACTTCCTCTTTTAGGAAAAGCCCCAGATGGCCACTTATGTCCCAGTTCCATTCTTGTTTGTGGGGGATTTGTATTCTTAATAGCGCCTCTCCCTGCACAAAGACCGGGCTGAACAGAAGTGTTGGGAAATGCCACATCTCTGACCTGTAGGCCTGGGGGACTTCGACACGCCTGTTCCCGAAATGTTCCAAACACGAAGAAGCAAACGTCAGAACTAGCTTGCTGTCCAAATGCAGGTTGGGAAATCTACCAGTTTTCTGACGTTCACGTTTGAGGACCCAAAGGGCACATGGCAGTGAGTACTGGCTGCTCGAGGTGAAAGCCTATTTTTGGACACTTGTTTTCATGATAATGGAGCTGCTGTGTGACAGAGAATCAGCTTTGGGACAGACTGAGCCACAGCTTCCTGCTCTTCAAACTCCACAAATAGTACTTACCTGAGGGTTATAGTGAGGGTTAAATGAGCTAACGTATAGAAAGTTCAGAGCTCAGTACTAGGCGCCTTGCAGGTGCCCTGCAAACCATCATCACCATCAGTGTCCCCACTGCCACCCGTGGCTCCTGAGCAAGCAGGAGATTGCTCTTTTGGGAGCAAGTTTTGCCTCTTTTATGCATTTATTTATGAACAGTTCAATTCAGTGCATGTGATGTGAGCGCTGGTTTAAAGGGTCTCGGTCCTTATATGGGAACGTAGAGTCTTCGGGCTCCTTCACCTTGACCATCACTGGCCTTGGCACACTTCCTTTCTTCACACTGCCAGGCACGTGACCAAGGATCTCTGAACTGAATTTCCACCCGAGTCCCCTAAGCAGTTCAGCGTGTGTCCTTCTTCCTACACCGCAGTGGCAGGGGTGCATGGGCTCTTTCGTTCAAAACTATTTTAAGTGATTTAAGAAAATGGAGGAGGTGAACTGTTCAGACAGCTCCTTGTGTGCCTCTGCATTTGGGCCTCTGCACGTACGTAGTCTTGTCATTTCAGGTCATGGCTTCCGCAGAGCAGTGGGGCTTGTATTAAATGGAGGGGCTTCTGCACCCACTTCAGCGGGTGACACAGTCCTGCTCAGGCTGCGTAACCAATGATAAACTCACGAAACTAACTCACGTTGATGCTCATAAGAGTATTCTTTGTGATAAATTCAGTTTTTGAAATAAAATTTAAAATGTCGTAGGAAAAGAAATGATGTCATTGTAAAGGAACCTTAGGGAAGATTCTTGAATTTTGAATCTTCTCTAAAGGGTTTCTTATTTTATAAATAAATAGTTCATGTATCAGATTGGTGAAGTAAAACATGTATACATATTGCTAGGCAGACCTAATTTAAAGTCAAGAATAATTTTTAAATAACAACTTAAGATTTCAAGTTTTATAAAAATATTCAACGAAAGTATTTCCCCGCTTTCCAATATGAAAATGCATATTTGCATTCAACCTTTCCATTACAGGACTAAAAATGCACTGTTATTCACTAATTTAAACATTGTGTGTGCCAAATTGACTTATAATGGAAGTATAATTTAAGGAAGAAGATGCTGATTTTCTTATACAACATGGGAATGATAATATTTGCCAGGGATAGAAGTAACTTGAAATCAATGACAGATCCCACATCTCTCATTTGCAATCCAAATAGTTTCAAAAACTCGAAGTTCTTGTCGTGGCGCAGTGGGCAGTGTCTCCTGCCCTGCGTTGGCGCAGAGCTGCTGGTTGATGTGGCTTATTCCACTCAGTGCGAGTGTTCATGTTTTACGGCAGAGATGTTGCTGAATTGGATTAAAGGGTTCTGCTCTAGTTGTTGCTGGGGATGGTATGTTCTATGTGATACATGCACCATATCATCTCTCTAAAATCCAAAACTTTCTGAATTCCGAAATGCATACGGTCCAAGCATTTTCAGTAACAGGTATTGAGCCTGTTCTCAGAGCAACTGTTTCCTGTGACCAGGGGACCATCCCACTCTGGGTTTTCCAGGGACAGCCCCTCTTTACATTGACTTATAGGCAAGGTATAACTGCAGATAAGGCCCCATTCACACGTGAAGGAGGTCCATTCGGGTATGGTCACCATAATGGGCATCCACTGAATTCTGGGTAATGGGCAACACCATGTTGGTAAGCATCAATACTGATGAACTGATGAATTCTCGTATGTAAACCTTTGAAATAAGTAAGATGCAGACGACATCTTGAAAACCTAAAATAATACACCGTGTTGTTCATGGGAAATAATTTTTAAAATGTATGCCCCACTCACTGCTTTCTTAGACAGATTCCCCATGGTATTTATATACACCTGTTCTTTCTTATGGCATGTCATCATTCTCTCCATTGTAACTGCTTTTACTAGGCTGTGCTCCCCTTGGATGGTCAGGATGCTGGCATGCACAGAAATGCATAGTTTATTAATTAAGCACCAGCCTTTGCCACATGCTAGGCCCTGGGAGCAGAGGGGTAAACAGGCAGAATTGGTCTTGGGCCTCACAGATTAGCATTAATGTCTAGTTGGGACTGGTCTGGCTGGGGGAGACTAAGGAGGCTTGCTGAGGAGGTGATTTTGAAGCCAAGACTGAAGGATGTCCAAGAGCTCACCAATGAAAGGGGACATTCTTGAGGCTAATGGACAATGGAAGCAGGGGCCTTGCACAGACAACTAACTGGTTGGAGGCTTGGAGAGTGAGGACAAGGAGGGAGGTGAAGCTGGCATATGCCAACTGTGGGCTTTGAGCGGATCACACGTGTGCTGTTTACGCGGGCACTCTGGCTGCAGGGCAGGTGACAGCCGGCGGGATGGCTGTTGGGGACGGCTGTGTTGAAGGAAGGAATTGTTTTTGACCCACTGGTTTCACTTTCTGTTCTTACAGTGTTCTGGTTACTCTCTGGAGAGCAGTAAGTATGTGCTCTGCGTGTACTCCGAGGCCAGTGTCGCCACTAAAATCTTCAGCCAAGTCTGAGCAAATAGAACTGAAGGTTATTCAGGCCCCGGACTCTAACACTGGAGGGAAAGTTGTCAAAGAGAAACAAGAAGCAGAAACCCTTGCTCATGGTGGGCCTTTTCTGAGCCAAGCCCTTGAAAGGCTGTGGCAGTGGGAATATTGTCATGAAAGGAAATGAAACTGTGCCGGGAATGCCAGCTTTGGGAGCTCTGGTGACGGCTTGGAGCTGGCCCGAAATGTCCCGCAGAGAGCAGCAGCACAGTGGGGTGACTCGGGCCTCTGAAAGCGGAGTGTCTACCGAACGCGGTCAGTGGCGGCCCAGGGATGGTTCTTCTTTTTTTCCCCACATTTTTTTTTTTATAGTAGTAAAGTACATGTAACATAAAATGTGCCATCCTAATCATTTTTTGTACTTCTTTAAAAAATTAAATTTATTGGGGTGACATTGGTTAATAAAATTACATAGGTTCCAAGGGTACAACTCTGTGATACGTCATCCGTGTGTTGCGTTGTGTGTACCACCCCAAAATCAAGTCTTCTCCCCTCATCGTATCTTTGACCCCCTCTACCCTTCACCAGCCCCCTTCCCTCTGATGACCCCTTCCCTCTGATGACCACCATACTGTTGTCTGTGCTTGTTTGTCTTATTGGTGACAGCATGGATGCGTCTTGAGAATATCATGCTAACTTCTTTCCTTTGCTCGAACTGAACCCATGAGGGGAGCCCAGTTCGCTTGCTAACCAACCTTGTGTTTTAAACTTTTAACTAACTGTGACTGGTACAGAAGTCGGACTGGAGGTGATCTCTGATGCCTACCTCTGAGAGCCCACCTCCAAACATGCAGGGGAGCTTTCTGGTTGTGTCACTTTCAGTTTTCTACATGGCCTCCAACGGAAACGGATCAGGGGCCATCACTCCTCATCTTCCCCAGAAAGTGAGGCTTCGCAGCTCCTAGCTCAGGTCATCGTTGCTTGACTGCACCTCCCCGATGGGCAGAGGGCTAAGGTGATGGATGCATGCACTTAGTACAGTCACCAAGCCTCGCTTCAAAAAAAAATGCCAGCAGCCGAATTTGAGTACCACAAGAAGGGATCTTCTGGAGTTTGCTGTATTTGCCGAAATGTGGCAGTTTCCCTCTCAGAACTGTAGGTATAGCGCTCGTGTACTTTGCTAACATCTTCCTCTCCAAGTCTCTTTCTTTGCAACTAATTTCAGTCTTAAGCTAAAGTTGCAAAATAGTACAGGTAATCATTTTTCTGAACCTTCGGAGAGTAACTTGCCAATAGGAGGTCCCATCACCCCTGAATACTTGAGTGTGCCCTTCCTGCAAACAAGGACACAGTCCGGTGTGGCCACAATGTGACCATCACAGGTGGGCCATTAACATGGGTGCCATCTCAGCCCCAGACGCCATCAGGTTTGATGGTCGTCCCTCTCATGTCCCTCGTAGCAAAAGAAATTGATGCGGGCTCAGGGGTCATGCCTCTTTAATCTCTCCTTAATGTCCTTGACTTTGACATTTTTGACAGTTACAAGCCAGTTGTCTTCTAGAGGGTCCATCAGTTCCGGTTTGTTGGTGGCTTCCTTGTGATTAGATTCAGGTTCTGAGAATATCACGGATGTGCTGCTCTGTTCTTACTGCAGCCTCTCGGCGGGTGTATGACTGACTTGCTTCTTGTGACCATTTCCTTAAGGAGATATCTGGCAGGCTTCTCCATTGTCAAATTACACTTTTCCCCTTTGTAATAAAAAATAATTTGTGGGAGGTACTTTGCAACAACGTAAGTGCCCCATTTCTCATCAGCCTTTCAACCTTTCACCTCGCATCAATGGAGGTTTCCTGGCGGAATCGGGACAACTTTAATAGCTGCCAAATGGCAATCTCCTGGTTCAGTCATCTTTCCACATTTATTAACCGGCATTCTACTTTACAGAAAAGCTTTCTCCTCTCTCTGTTTCCTTTTTGTAGGCCCCTGTTTTATTCAATGGTCTGTGACACATTTTTATCATTATTTGGATGCCCAGATTAACTCAGATCTGGCCAGAGGGCAGGCCCTTTACCTTGGCTGCTGTGTCTTCTTGCTGGGTCCCCCTGTTCTTTGCGCACTTCCTTGCTTTCTGCCCCCCCCCCCCCCAGTGGCTCCGGCTCATCTTTTGCTTTCTGGGCCCCGGCCCTGGAATCAGTCATTTCCCAAGAAGCCCTGATTCTTCTTAGCAGGGAATGTGACTTCGAAGCTAAGATTTGGGTACTACACGCTCATCACTGTTGGTGCATTGCTGCCCCAGCCCCTCTGAGTGGGCCAGGTTAGGGACTGCATGTACGGATTAGATAGGCATAGGCATGCCAGACACATACTTTGTTATATCTGGGTTTTTTCTGTACTTACTGAGATGTATGAAAAACCATGAATTTATTTCTATTCTAATCTAACACCCAGGGTTAATCTAGTTGGTTTTTGTTTTTGTTTTTGTTTTTTTCTGTATTTGAGCTTCCTTCTCCATCCCCGGCTCTCGTTATCCTCAATGTATTATTAACTCAGTTGCCTGCACGTGCCCAGTCTCAAGTCCCCGTGGCTGCCCCACCTGAACTAGGATGCCTTCTCCCCCCACTGCTCGGGCTCCTACACCCCGGACAAGGCTGTACCCTCCTGCACAGGAGCCTGTTCACTTCAGCCTGGTCTCCCTCCTGCATCTGTCCTTGCTGCCCCGCATGGGCTTCAATATTCCACACACAGATGCTCCTGCCTCCTACCCCCAAAGTGGACACCACTTTGCCAGTCCCCCACGGGAGATGTCACTGTCTCCCTCCCCTGATACCTACCATGTTACTTCTGTCATGGCTGCCATAACAGAGTACCTGAAGTCAGAAATCGCCGTGTGGGCACGGTTGGTTCCCTCGAGTGACTGAGGGGGATTCTGCTCCATGCCTCTCCCCTCGAGTCTGGGGGCAGCTGCTGATCCTTGGCTTCCATGTCTTGTAAATACATCACTTCGGTCTGTGCCTCTGTCCCCACATGGCTTTTCCTCTCTGTGTGTGTCCCTGTCCAGATGTCCCTTTTGGTGTCAGGACACTGAGGGCCCATTCTAATCCAGCATGGTGTCATTTACACACAGTTATGTCTGACCTATGTCCAAATAAGGCCACATTCACAGGTTCCAGGTGGACATGGATTCGGGGGAACATTGTTCAGTCTAGTATATCTGCTTTGCTCAGTTTTACTTAATGGGCTTTCAGACTAAAGTATTCACAAAGGGAAGGGAGGACGGAGGAAGGAAGGGTAAAAGGAAGCCTTCTCAGTTGTTGAGAGAAGAAGCTCTCTATTGCCATGTTGTTCTTATTTTCTAATCTAAAATGAAGGTACTCTGCTGACGTCAGCACTCTCGGAAATCTGAGGGCTCGGAGTGAACGCAGGATGGCACTCATTGGGATGTCATAGGACTCGACGGTCCCTCATGGGGACTGTAACTCTCAAGACACCCCATGCTGTCAGAGAGTTGCAGCCCATCACTCTGACTGTTCAGGAGCCTTCCTTACCTGGTACACTGCTCCCTGGGGTAAGGGTGCCCATCCCTCACAGCTGCCCATTGTCAGTCCTGTCCTAGGCAGTCTTGGCAGCCTCTGAAGAGTTGGCTGCAGCACTGTGTCATCAGCACTGTCCAAGGAGCGAGTACTGTGTCAGTGCCCAGACTCAATAGCCATGGGGGAAGCCACCCCTGGCCCAGCTGGTCCTTGAAGGGTGTTGCCCTGATGGTTGAAATTGACCCCTACTCCCTGCTTTTTCTTTATATATTAACTTGTATGATAATTTGGACGATGCTAACTTATACAGAATACAAAAAACATATATGTAGAGTATATAATTATATATATTCATTCTATATTAGCTCATACATTCTGAGCATTTCCCCTCACAAATGAAATAGTCTTTTATAGTCTCAATATTCCATTATTTGAATCTACCACATTGTATTAATCATCTTCCTACCGTCTGGTAGTTGGATTGATTGAAATGCTTGGCTGTTATAAGTAATGCTCCATTGAACATCCATGACCATGACTTTGTGTTTGTGGAAAGCTTTGGCCCCTGGCTGGGGCCCCTTCAGGGAGGACGCTGGTCAGACTGGGAGGCATGGGGCCTCAGTACCTCATTGAGTATACCCCAGTTTGGCCTCAAAGGCCACGGGCTAAGTAAGGGCCTAAGACTCCTGTTTAAATGTGAGCTCTGCCACCCAGTACCTCTGTGGCCTTGGGCAAGTTACTTGACCTTATGTGCCTCAGTTTTTTCACCTGTAACATGGGGATTTTAGTAGCCCCTAACTTGTGCGGCTGCTGTGAATCAAATGAAGTAATGGTCACAATGAGCTTAGAACTTGCCTGATACTGTTACGCACTTAATACTTGTTGCTACAGTGTGTGTGCCCTGTGCCTGCCAGCCGCTGGTGTGCATGGGTCTGGACCAGGGTGAGAATCACTTGTGCAGAAGCTCACCAACAGGGTACCTTCCAAAAGGGGCTTATGCTTGAGGAGTGTGAGTCAAGCTTTTAAAAACCAGGCTTTTCTCAAAATAGAACAGTTTCAGTGTTGGGCGGGGAACCGTCCTCTTCAGGAACCCCGCAGGGATGTTCGATGCAGATATTTTGTTTTTACAGAAACCTGACCACTCGCCATGATTTGCAAAGACGAGAACCAGCCTTGAAACTGGGACAAACAGTTTCTCATTCACATTGGCCACATTTCAGGTGCTCAGGAGCCACACGTGGCTAGTGGCTACCTTGTAGAGCCGGGGAGGTGGAGCACATGTCTGGTATTGCTGGATGGGGCTGGTCTGTGTTTACTGGGTGCCTGCTGGGTGTAAAGTACAAGACTGCATAGTCGACGCATGCAGCATTATTAGGTTTCCAGTAGGTTTGCCGCTGGATGGGAGCTTTTGTCTCTGTGGATTAAGGCACATGAAAATGACAGGGAGACAGCGTCAGATACGTGTTAGAGGCGGTGTGTGTTTTGAATTCAAGGGAAGTTTCGCGCTGGCCACGACAGGCTGGGGAAGAGATGGCATTTGAACAATATGTGAAGGGGTGCTTGGCCATTTTCCTGGCCTCACATACCTAATTGCCCACCCAACCCCTCTTTTTGGACACTGCCAAGATGTTTCAAACTCAGTAGACCTGAAACGGATCGGAGCATTTCTTCTCTTCACCCTGCCCCGCGTGCTGTGGCAGAGAGGCATCACTGCCCACCTGGTCGGGAGAAGGGAAAAGCAGGGCACAGAAATCGGATGGGTGTGAAGAGGGAAGGGCATCAGAAAGTCAGGAAGAAGGGCCTGTGGCCTCTAGTTTTCTCTCTGAAGTTGGAGGCAAGACCATCTGCAGGGACTGATGAGAGTGGGAGTATTGGAGACGGCTCCCGTGGGGACCGAGGCCAGGAGCGGATGAGGAGAAGCAGGGAAGGCCCGCAGAGCCTGAAAGCGCAGGAGAGGTGACGCGCCCCAAAGAGCCCATGGTCTTGCTGTTATGACTGGATATTGCCTTGAATTGCTGCACGTGAGCTGTGAGAACAGGGCATAGAGTGGGCCATCCAGGGAGCGGAGCAGGGTAGATTGCAGGTTTGGGGCCTCTCGGGAAAGGGCACACCCTCCCAGGTGTCATGCGTTCCCTGGAGGGAGCACTGTTTCCTAGAGGGCCCGTTGGGTCCCCACAGTGCTGAGCTCCAGTGATATTTTGGTGCCTTTGGAGCGCACATGTGGAGGCCAGATGTCAGTTTCGGGGTGTGATGCAGCGCAGTCGCTACCAGAAGCTGAATCACACAGTTTCGGGTACCAGAGTAGTTTGTGGTCAAAGCCAGGGTCGTTTTGGTAAAGAGCTGCAGGATAATGTCTTCTAAATGCGTATAGAAAACATGCCTAATGAGAAAACTGGGGGTAGAATGGCGAGTATGCAAAACTCTCATTTGGGTGATTCTCAGTATGAGAAACTTGTTCTCTGGTATTTAAAGGCGTTTTAGAATTTAATTTAATTTAATTTTCAACTTTTTAAAGGTTGTATTTATTTACTTTCAGAGAGAGGGGAAGGAAGGGAGAAAGAGAGGGAGAGAAACATCAGTCCATTGGCTCTCACATGCCCCAACTGGGACTAGCCTGCGACCCAGGCATATGCCCTGAATGGGAATCGAACCAGGGACCTTTCTGTTTGCAGGCCAGTGCTCAGTCCACTGAGCCATACCAGCCAGGGCTAAAGGCATTTTAGAATTTTAATTTCATGTGCACTTGTATCCATTCATAATGAAATGTGTTCATCATTGGTCTCCCCGTTTCTCATGACCCAACAGGAGGCATTTGTTAACCATAGAATCTGGAAGACCACTGGGCGAGTGGCACTGAATGGCAGTGCTGTCCCAGCGACAACCAGACTTTCCCTGGGACAGTAAGTCATTCCTGGTTCCTGAGCCCGGGAGATGCTTATTCAGTCGGTCTAGGAAAGGGCCACGGATTGTTTTTTTTTTTTTTTTGTTCCCCAGGTAATAACATTGCACATGCAGTTGCGGGATGCTAGTTTAGATGAACAGAAAAGTATTACTATGGGTTATGATATATTTAGGGCAACAATTTCCAGCAATCCTGGCATATCATTCAGAGTTGGGTTTCTAAAAAATCCACATACTAGGAGAATTCATGCCTGAGTTGCTTAGAACCTTGAGGAAAATTGGGTTAGAGACTAACATTCTTGAATGGACATGCGTCTTTGTAAAGGTTCAATGGAAGAAAACAATACATGCTTGAAATAAGTATCATATCAGGGAGGTAGCAGATATCATTCAATTGGTTTCTATCACTTACTAACTCTCCTGAAGTGTAATAAAAGTTTTAAAATTGGTTCTGCATCAGTGTGGACAGTGTGCCCACTGAGAGGTGTGCTTCATTCTGCGTCCGGCACGCCATCGAGATGTCCAATGTCTCCCTGACCTCATGACTTCGGCTCAGTGTTGACTCCACCCCCCAGGGCCCCACGGGAGTGTGTTGTGATCTGAATACTGGAGGCAGAGAAGTGTTGAGTAGAGCTGACTGGGCACGTTCCGAAGCCCTCCCCTAATATACAGAGTGATACTATTGTATCTCAGCTCCGAACATGCTATTAATCTGCTCATACATTTCACTTCTGTCTGCCAGGAGTCAGTACAGTTCTGAGAATTTGCTGCTTCTCCTCTGCTTTCCGCTTCCACTCACCACCCACATGCTCTCACACATCTGTGTACACATCTGGCAAGCAGTTCCGCCCCGTGCAATGCTTTTTATACTTTTTTGATCACAGAGCCAGTATAATATAAATTTGAAACACAACTCTAATAAAACCAAGCGCATTCTTGTTTGGGGGACTCTCATAGTTTCCAGTCCGTATTCTCATACATTAACATTAAAGTGCCAATTGCAATCCGATAAATTGATTTCATGACGCCCTGATGGGTTTCGACCTGAGGTTTGAAAACACTCATCTACAGGTTTGGGGCATATTCTCCAGGGTCCAGCAATCTGGATTGGAATCCGGACTTCACCACATAACAGCTCTGAAGCCTGGGAAGCAGCTTCTTCGTGTCCTCACCTGCAGGCGGGAGATAAGCTACTGTACCTCACGTAGCCGGTTTGAGGATTAAATGAAATGAGGCAGGGAAAGCACTTGGCCTGGTGCCCCTTTCCTAGGAAACACTTGAATGAATGAATGTGATGGTGGCAATGATGATGATGAGGGTGATGATTTTTCAATTTTCAACTCCAGTTTCCTCTCAGTTCACATAATTTTTTGCTGAAATTCTTGCTTTTGCTAAAAAAGTTACACAAAAATCAGTGGGAGGGGTGTAGGATGTCATGTAAGAGGAATGCCTTTTGGGGGAAGGATTTTATATCCTGGAAAAATTACTGATAAAAGTTGCCACTACAGCCCTCCAGGGGTATTGCTGTTTGTATTTTTCCCCTGTGCGTCCCCACAGCCTTGATCCTGGACCAGAGCGGTAGCTTCTGGCTTATCTCCTTGCCTCCATTTGCCCCTGTATGAAGTGCTGCTTGGTTTGTGCCAGTGAAACATGGGTATTCAGACATTTTTAGTAGTCTCTGTGAACAAGCTCAATCTCTAGCTGGGTGTTTGAGACCTTCCAGAAAGATTTGGGTTCAAACCTTGGTTCTTCATTGGGGGGCTTGGACATATTTTTCTGGTTGTTGTTTTTTCTTGTTGTTCTTACTTTTCAAGCTATATGTTCCCTCATCTCCAAGCTGGGGATGATAATATTGAACTGATTAGGGCTGTTGTGAAGCTGAGAGATGATTTATGTAAATATCCAGTGTGTGCTTGTCATACATACCAGGTGACTCTTTTGAAGCCCCACCGACATTGGCGACTTTGTCACGTGCTCTGCCCATGTCAGCACACACATCCTCCTCCGCCCTGCTCTGGCTGTGTACACCGACCTTCACCTTGACTGGCCCACTTCCCTCTCTTTGCCTGAGCAATTCCTCTCTGTCCTAAAAGCTCTTTACCACAAAGCTTCCCCTTACAGACCCATCTAATAATGTTTATGTATTCTTTATGAACTAGTTTGCTTAATTGGCAATTAATCATGCACTGCCTTCTGATCTCTATTGCAGTCTTTTATTATCATAATTATAGTATTAGTTACCTTTATATGATTTATGTCTCATATCCCCAGTTACCTTGTTAATTCCCTGAGGGTAGTGATCATGTTGTATACATTTTTGAATCCTTCCTCCATTGCACTTAGCACAGTTAAAAGTTTGTTTTTTATTTATTGATTTTAGAGGGAGGAAGGGAGAGAGAGAATGGGGGGGTAGGAGAGAAAGAAAGAGAAACATCAGTTGGTTGTTCCACTTGCTTACGCATTCGTTGGTTGTTTCTTGCATGTGCCCTGACTCGGGGGGATCAAACCCACAGCCTTGGAGTATCAGGACAATGCTCCAACCAGCTGAGCACTGAGCCAGGGCCACCATTTTTCTTTTTTCTTTTGTAACAATGACGTATTTAAGGAACATTTACTGATACTCTGGATGACTGGATCCTGCAGCCAACACCTGTAGGAGAACGGACTGGTGGTTGGAGCTGTGAGAGAAGTGTTCACAGATGAAAACAGACTTGAGCTAGCTTCTGTCGGGAGGGCAGCCTTTCTGCAGGTGGGTGAGAGGGGCGGGCCCATGGCTGTGTAGGGAGGGCCATTAGGTGGCAAGAACCGTCAAGGGTTTATTTATAACAGATGGTGCAGTTGCGAGAGGTGGGGCCGAGCCCTGCTGGGGTCAGCTTTTGTAGCGCAGACTCAGGCTTTAGCCCCGTGCTTAGTGTCCTGGTGCCCGTACTTTCGCCTTCACTTGCGCCCGGTTCTGACCTACCTCCTATGACTCTGGGAGCATGACCTTCACTAAGGAGCTATAGGGCTACTGGTGGGAAATTCTCTAAGGTTTTCTTTGATACCTTTATTTCCTCTTCATTCATGAAGGAGATATTTGCTGAACATCAAATTTTCGAGTAGCAGTTACTCTCTCACAGTGCTGTAAAGACATCTTTCCATTGTCTTCCGCCTTCCATTGTTTCTGTTGAGTAGTCGTTGTAAGGACCAGAGAGGGTTGTACCAGAAAAATCCCTCTCTCACCCAAGGATTTTGTTACCTTAAATCCAGCAGGGACATTTGGAAGTCCCTTGAACAGAACATTAACATGCTTTCAGAGGTATCTTAGGAGGATTAACATGTCAGTGGTAGGCAAAATAGAGAGGAAGTTAGGAAAGGATCAGTGAGGACAGCGAAAAGGCCGTGCTGACCACTTCCTAAAGTGAGGTGAACAGAGGATTTCTGAGCTGGGCATTTCAGACAAACCCAAATGAGAGTCAGGCTCCCTAAATTCCTGCCTCCCAGGGCTGTAAGAGTTAAATGAAAAGCTCATAGAAAACCCTGGTTTTAATGCCTAGCATATATAAGTACCCAATAAATAGTAGCCATTGCTGTTACTATACCAAGATCCAAGCCTCAGTGTTTTACGTTAAAATTCAAGATCACCGTTTGTGCCACTGTTCAACTTTACAGGAGAAGTGAGTCACACCCTGAGAATCACAGCAATCCACTTGCATGTCTGTACGCAGCAGCCCTGATGCCAGTAATATTCTAAGTAGCCACCATGTGCTGAGTTGATTTATAGCACATGCCATGGTTTTGAAGATGATCCCACCCCCAAACTCACAGGTGTCGTGGTAGCTGAGTTTAGAAAGCACCTCTTGTCAGGTTTGAGGGTAGATACTTCATGTTTTAGATTTATAGAATCATAAAATTTTAGCATTTCACTTTTAAAAACAACAGAGTACACAAGATTGAAAGCTCACAGAAAAGATCAATTGGATAATGAGCCTTCATGTGACGAAAGGATCCCTAGAATCTTAGGTGACGTCCAGAGGTATCTTTATGAAGCCTCTCATTTTTGTAGCGATCTAAGTGTGGACTAGAAGGATTTAGTGACCGGCCAAGGACACACCATGGTAATGGCAAAAAGTCAGGACTGGAACAGATATGCTCTGGTTTCTAGTGTATTTTGATTCTCTGTGTCTTTTTTACCCAGTTCCACGCCTTCCTCATCTTTGTTCAAGTTTCATGTGGCGGAGGCATTGGTGCCTCTGAGAAACTTGCCTTGTAGAAGGAAGACCAGTCTATCATTTTGAATGCCATTGGTGGAAGCTGGAAAACACGCCGAGTAATGAAGCCTCTTCACTCAGTACTCTCAGCACTCAGTCGCTTGGCCTCTGTGACTGTCATCCCAGCCTTCTAATCTCTGGAAACATATTTTCGGTGCCACACTAAGTGATAGTTTCTGGTACTAGGACCCATGTAGAATTCTACCCTTGCTTTCTTTCACAGCATTACTAGTGCACACTCAAATTCTGATCATCACGAGCAGAATGTGTCAAACTGCACCCTTTGTCCTCTGTGTCGCATGCCAAGACCACCGGTCATTCATTCCCTGCTCAGTGAGGGAGGTGGGACTCGCTGTAAAGTCAAGTAAAAAAGAGGAAGTGCCTTCATGTAAAAGGGTTGGCTTTTCCTTGTGTATCAGCAGGGGTGTCCTGGCTATTAAAAAAAAAAAAAAGAATCTGAAATAAATGAAGCCTTTATACCAGAGTTTCCCTTTTCTGATAAGATACTTGCTGTATTTGCTCTTCCTAAAAATCTGCTTATAATTAATAGCAGTCCTGACTAAAGGCTGAGAACAAATTTTGCACATGTGATTTCCATAATCTTTTGGTTGGTAAGTGACACATTTTCAGGCCTGGCTGAGCTGCATCCTGGTTAGAAAGTGCAGTATGCGCACAGGGGTTGGGCCAACATGTAGATGATGCAGCCAGATCTGACACTGACACTAAGGAGGCCTGTCTGCCAGGGGGACCAGACTTTGCACAGAAGAGCCAGGTGACTCGTAAAAATACAAGTTAGTCTACAGCCTTGCTCCTCAGTGTAGACCAAGGACCTTGGAGCTTGTTAATTGCAAGGCTGACCCAGACTTACTGAATTGAGATTTGTCTGCACATTAAAGTTGGTAAAGCACTGGTCTGGATTTTGTAATCACTTACATTTACTGTTAATGAACCCCACCATCTCTTTCATTCACATAAGTCTCCAGTTTCCTCTTTAGCTTTGGGATGACAGGCAACATCCTCAGCGTGCTTCTCCAGGGCTTGCAGGGCCTGCCTAGCTCTGGCTCCCTGTTGCTGATGCCTTCTGGCAGCGAGTCCTCCTGCCCTGGGACCTTAGCCGTGTCTTCCCCTCCTCACAACCTTGGGACGCCTTCACTTATAGTCTCGGTTGGGGCCCTGTTACCTGACGCAGAGTGCCTTCTGTGTTAGTTTCCGTGGAACACCATAACAACAGAAATTGGTTCTCTTCGCAGTTCTGGAGGCCAGATGTCCAAATCAAAGTGCTGGTAGGGCTGTTCCCTCTCTGAAGCCTCCAGGGGAGGACCCTTCCTTGCCTCTTCAACATCACTCCAGTCTCCGCCTCAGACCTCACATGGCCATCGTCCCTCTTTGTCTGTGTCTTCACCTGGCACTTTCTGTGTGTGTCTCTGTCCAGATTTTCCTCTTCCTACAAGGCAATTAGGTTCCTGGAGTCTCTGTTCACAGCATTGTCATCCACCAACCAGTAATCTTGTTTTATTTGCTTTCCCTAAAAATCTGCTTATTTAGTAATGGCTGATTCAGTAACACGGAACTCACAGCTGAGAGCGCTGTGACCCATGCCTGCTGCACACGTTTTCTCCACGAGGCACATGACAGGCAGCCTTCTTGTGCTTAGGGACACTGGTCCCCACTTCAGACCAACCATTCCTGCTGGCCATCTTTAAACAGAAAAGTCACAGCACAGAGCAGAAAAAAGAGAAATGTTGCATGAACTAGACAGTGAAAAGGACACTTGTTTATACTGTGAGCTGACAAGACAGAATGTCATCTTGTCGGACTGCAGCTGGGAACTTGTGTGTTGGGTGACCCAGATTTCTCACCTCTCTGTGCACATCTGCTGATGACATGAAAGCACCCCAAGTATTGATTGGGCTGTTACAGATAAATTTTAGTGATCAGGCGACTTCGGGAGTATGGAATCCACAAATAATGAAGTTGACTGTAACTCCCCATGCAAGCTCTTGTTTTAAAGACAAACGTTTTTGAAATATTTCAGGTGACCTGTTTTACTGAATGGGTCATTTGTGAAAAAAGTACAGGAAGAAATATATGATTATAACCACGCATCGGAGGCAGGGCCGTTTCTGCATCCCTGTCGTGGTCTGTGTTGCTAAGCGTAGGCAGGCCGGGACGGCAGTGGTCCCTAGCAGCTCTGCTTGTCGTGTCGCCCCCTCAGAACAGCTTGTGACTACTGTAGCCCCACCTCTTGCTCCTCCCTCCACCTTCTTCACTGCTCCGGACCTCTCTGTCCCCTCTCTGGGTTTTGAGATGTTGAGGTGGTGCTGGCGGTCATCACCCTGTTGGGCAGAGCCCTTCTGGTGGTCAGTCGCCCAGGGGAATCTTCTGTGGCCAGCTTTCCCGGTGCTCCCAGAGCTCAGCTGTCACTCCCTGTCATTCTGTGAACAGGGCTCTCTGTGTGGGACAGTAATTCTGTTTTTTTCCTCTCTTTCATTGGGCCAGAACTTCCTAGATGGCAGGGAATGTCTTGCCTTTTCCTGCTCCTGGAGTGTTTCTTAGTAAGTGACTTTTGAATAGGTGGATGAATGAATGAGTGGAACAACTTGGGAACCACCAAGAGCAGCTGTAATGTGGGACTCCCTGTGGCCACTCCATGTCCTTTCAGACTGCCCTTGAAGTTCCTTCCACTTGTCAGCAGAGGGGTGGGTGGAGCCCACCTGCAATGGCAGCCCACCTTGACTGATCTTTAGAACTGGACTGGTTCTTGCATTGAATGTCTCCTGGGTGGAAGGCAGTGTTTGGGCTCTATAGGATCATAAAAAGACCTACAAGAGGTGGAGTTCCTCTTCTCAAAGAGCTTACCTTTGGTTAGGAAGGGAGAGAGTACACAGCTAAAGTTTATCGTTAAGGCAAGAGTTAGATAAGAATAAAGATAACATAGAATAGCTTCCCTAAAGCCATGTTTGATTTTCAAGTGAGCAAGTGTGTAAGCTCAATGCCTCTTGTGGGAGCTGGAGGAGGAGGGATTCCTTCAGGCTGGCATGGTCTGGCCAGTCTTGTGGAGGAGGATAGCAGCTGGGCCCTGGAGGTTGGGTAGGAATGGGTAAGGCTGGGAAAAGGGAAGAAGGCTTGGTACGAGCAAGGAGCAGGGGGCATCTGCGACAGTGAGTGCATCAGATCCGGCAGAGATGTACAAGGGAAAGGCGGGCTCTAGAATTTAGTTCTGGAATTGACTTAGGCCCGATAGGCAAAGGGCCCCATGTGGTTCTCTCAGTGATGCTTGTGATGTGAGCTGGGGGCGGGGCACAGAGGAGGGAGGAAGTCCTTTCCGAGATGGAAGAGGGACTTAGAGAGACTTCGATCCTCTTAGCCTGGATAGCATTCATCTGAATAGCATTTTCAGAGCTCTTTTTTTTTTTTTTTTTTTTTTTTTTTTTTGAGAGGAAATGAGTAAAAGAAAGAAGAGACAGCTAAGGGTAGAAAGAAGATTATGCCTTGCTGTCCACAAGGTCCTATAGGATGGAGGCTTGAATTGGCATCATCTTGGCTTTTGAATCCACATTAAGTTGAAATTTGTGTGTAAATATGATGAAGATGAGCAGCAGACAGCACTTTGTTAGTGATTCTACTCTGGGTATATTTTGATGGGTGGTAAAGACTGGTCTAGAGTGTATGCGGAAGGAAGGATGAGCATTGTGTGAGCTGGTAGAAAAAAAGGTGTTTAGCCCATGAAACAATTTTCAGGGGGAAAGTAAGTTAAAGGAGAAGGGAGGAAGCTGTCAGGTAGTGGCAGGGAAGGCAGCAGGAAAGAAAGGTCCCTGAGGGAGAGAATGAGAGCGTGCATTCACGTGAGAACAAGGCTGAAGCAAGCAAGATGCTGGTGAGCCCCCAGAGTAGATAACCCAGGAGGGGATGCGATTGGGTGCGGGACCTTGCGCCCAAGCGAATTGATTTCTTTAGAGCTTTAAAGTGGCAATGTTGGGGGTTCGGTGCGTTTCTGTAACCCAGACACCCCCAAGGAATGATTTGGCTATACTACACCTCTCCCACGATGGTTCGCAGGTCTACCCTGGTCCCCGGGAGGATCCCACCCACAGGTGTCGCAGAGTACTAGTGCTCTGGGCGCCTGGGGCGGTGGAGGTGTTTGCTGTAAACACAGGCTGGTTGGGAGGGGTAAAGCCTAACTTTAGGCAAGGTCACCAGAAGGTGGCTGGGCCCTCCGGGTAGCTGAGTTCCTGCCAGCCCAGCCACCATCCCTGGGACCCTGCTGAGAGCAGGCTCAGGCTGCAGCGGAGGCGCTACCCCGCTGAGACCTACTGCTCAAATGCGGGCAGATGGCTCGGGGGCAGAGCTCTTAATATGCCCCTGCCCCAACCCCCACGGACACTTAAGCTGTGCGGAGATGGGGAAGGGGTCGGTAGAAGAGGGTCAGGCCGGGTGCGGAACTCTGCAGTGTGGACGGGACGGTCAGCGACATAAGTGCCTGATGGTGACTTTTTCTCCACAGAGGGGCACCATGCCGGTGGAAAGGATGCGCATGCGCCCGTGGCTGGAGGAACAGATAAACTCCAACACGATACCAGGGCTGAAGTGGCTGAACAAGGTGAGTGCGATGGGTGTGTGTGTGTGTGTGTGTGTGTGTGTGTGTGTGTGAGAGAGAGAGAGAGAGAGAGAGAGAGAGAGAGAGAGAGAGAGAGAGAGAGAGCGAGCGCGCGAGCGCAAGAGAGATCCTTACAAAGCAGGTGCATGTGGATCTCTGAAAGTAAAATTGTTCTGTGTTCAAAATCTTCTATTTGTTAATTGCCCCCCACCCAAAAAAAAATCAACCAAGCAAAAGTGATGGTAAGAAGGTAGTTATTATATAAAGATTTTTATCATCATCTCAGACTGTAGCCTCCCGCTGACTTATGGTGTCAGCACACTGTTGGTGTTTTGGATGACTGTTTATGGGAAGCTTCTTGCCGTATTTTTCTGACCCTCTTCCTTTTCTCTAAATTCCTTGCTTGCTCCTCCTGGCTTTGTAGGGTGGAGGACATGGAGGCCCTAGGGTTTTATGTATGGATGGTTTTCCAATATTCATTTTTTAAAGAAAACTTTTGTATTTTAAAAAAAGTTTTCTTCTAATTTTTTTTCATTTTTCTCTTTAGTTTTGAATTGCAGTTAAATTTCAATATTATTTTAGTTTCAGGTGTACAGCATAGTGATTTAAAAATGTCTTCTTTTTATCTTTACTGTGAAACCTTGTTTGTGTGCCTACCTGTCCTAAAAAAGAAGCATTGTATCATTCCTCCCCATCCCCCATGTAACAGAAACACTCCTTACTTTACCCACCTCAACCTCTCAATTTAACAGATCCTACCTGGTAAGGGTAAATAAGGAAGACAGTATCCCTAAAAATAAAAAAAAAAAACCACCTGAAATTATGTAGCTATAATGTAGAAAAGCAGCTAAATGTAACAGATTGTGCCTTCCTTCAAAGGGCCCAAGGGAGTTTTCTCCCCCACTACCAGGAATGTAGCAGTTCTTCTGAGCAAATGTCATTTTCCTCTTCTACCTCCCCCTCATTTTTAATCTGAAGGACACAATGAATCACATAGCCAGTCAGGTCTTATCTCTGTATCACCGAGAGCTCAGAGTCGGATTGTGGCCACTTCTAGCAAGCGGACGGGTTATTGCAACTTGATTTTTTAAAAACTACTATCACTTCTGACTTCATTGGATCACTTCAGATATCTCCCTGATTTGATTTCTTTTTGCTCCTTTTCCTTCCATCACCCTATTTTTTTTCACTTATTTTTAATGTAAAAATGGTATTGGATTTGAATATATTTGTTTCCTTCTTTCTCCTATTTTGAATAAATTGGGAGCAAGGTGGTGATGAAACAGGTCCTTTGGATTCCTCAGAAGGACCAGTGAGGAAGTTAGTCAAAGCAGCGCTGTAACTAGCTCATGAATGGGGCCTCGGCCGGGGCCGCCTACTTTGTACTGTAAGTGTTTGCAAATATGCATAGTTCCTTTGAACAGCCTCAGAACCAAAAAGCATAGTATAGCAAATTCTCATCTGGATTTAGCCATTATCAACATTTTGTTTTACCTTGTGTGTGTGTATGTGTGCGCGCGTGTGTGGTATTTTAGAGCAACTCCCTGACTCTATACCTGTAAGATTGACGTTTTCTCAAGTATTCATAATCTTGTGCCAATTAGAAAAATCAGTCATAAGTTCTCAGTATCATCACTGCCCCTTTCACATTCAGAATGCCTCGAGTATTCCCCAAATATCTTGTTACAATTCATCTCTTCAATGAGAATTTGAAGAAGGTCCAAGAAAGTCATGTTTGGTGGTTGTGACTCGGAGTCTCTCCAGGTTGTGGGCAGCACGCCCCCCTTTTTGGCCTTCTTGCCATTGACTTATTGAAGGGACCAGGTTGGTGCTGGTTTGGCCCAGATGCTGGCTCGTGATTTTCCTGGGCCACTTCTAGGGGAGGGAAGGAGGCAGCCACGTCTGGGTCATTGTTTCTCTCACGGCCCCGATCAGTGTCCATGCTGGTTTTCAGTGTTCCGCCCTCACTGCGGAGGTCTGCCTGGACCCGGCCAGGCCACTTGCCAAGCACAGGGGGTCAGCGGCCAGGTCCAGGCCTTCCCCTTCTGTTCCCTGAAAGCAGGCTTGTGCTTGGGTAAATATCAGGCCACCTTGAAACAGGGTAAGGAATTCAAACAAAAATAGCAAATGAAATTGGAGCATCTTGTAAGTATTGGGGAGAGAAGAGGCAGAGGGAGATAAGAGAACTGATTTCCACTTGGGGCCAAGGTATGTTTGTTCTGCATTGCTCAAGATAATCTTCAGTGTTCCTCTCAACTCAGACAGCGCTTACCTCTCCTGCTCTTGGATGCCAGCATGAGTGGACTCTGGCATGTGAGTCCTTCCCTGTGTGCAGGCTGGGCACACGGGGCTTCTGAGGGCACATGCTGATGTCACGGTCAGCACAGATGCAGAGCAGTGCCATCACCATCCCATGGGACACAGCGACCTACGACCAGAATGTTTACTGGTCAGAACCTCTTTTGGTTGTGAAATGAATTTCGCCTTTACCTTTCAACACGGTCTTTAAAAAAAAATATGTGTGGGATACATTCATTAGTGGTTTCTTTCTTTCTTCTTTTTTTTTTTTTTTTCGGTATGAAAAACTAGTTAACAGTTTCATGCAGTTTTTTTTTCAGTTTACCATGTTGACATGTACAATTCAGTGGCATTCAGGACATTCATGATATGATGTAACCATCACCACTGTCGAACTCCAAACTCCTTCATCACCAAAGAGGAAAGGCTGTCCTCATCGAGTGCTTACCCTTCATTTCCTTCCCCTCATTCATGGCACCCCAAGCCTGCTCTCTGGGTCTGTGGATTTGTCTGGACTGGGTACCTCACCTAAATGGAGTCACATAACGTGGCATTTTCTGTCTGGCTTCTTTCACTCAGCGTAATATTTATAAAGGATACCCATGTTATAGCATATGCATATCAGCACTGAATACAATTTCATTTTATACTTATACAACATTTTCTTTATCCATTAGCATTGCTATGAACTTTCATGTACAGGTATTCATGTGAACACCTGTTCGTAATTCTTTGGGCACATATCTGGGAGTGAAATTATTGGGTTGTGTGGTAACTCCGTGTTTAACTTTTTGAGAAACAGCCAAATTGTGTTCCACAGCAGCTGCCCCATTTTCCATTCCCATGAGCACTGTAGGGGGGGTTCCAGTTTTTCCGCATCATCACCAACACTTATTATTATTATTTTTTGATTCTAGCCATCCTAGTGGGTTCAAAATGGTATCTCATTACTGTTTTGCTCTGCATTTCCCTAGCGATACTGGTGTTGAGCATCTCTTACGTGCCCACTGGCTGTGTATTCGGTCTTGTCAGGTCCTTTGCCCATTTCAGGAGGATCCGTGGTGGATAATTGCCAAGTTCAGTTAGCACGTTCGTAGCTGTGTGACATTGGCAAGGTCTTTGGGACACTAGATTAGCTGGTGTGTGTGCGTGTCAGCCTGCCTGCATGCAGACGCATGGAAGATCTACTTATTGGGGGTCAGCTCTGTGTCTCAGTTTCTGACTAGCACCCAGAGCTCCTTTGACCTAGAAAAAAGCTCAGCAGCCAGTTCTTTCAGGGTCTGAACCTGGAAGCACAAACCTTCAGATTCGGGTTGTGCTCTCCAGGGGAAAGTTCTTTTACAGAAAGAAGTGGATTTTCACTGTTCTTCATTTTTCATGTGAATGTCAAAAACTGCAATAGGTGATTTCCTCTCCAATCTTCCTCTGCATTAAAAATTAAGTCTCACTCAGCCCTCTTCTGAGGGCTGCTCTTTCGAAAATGGCCTACCTGAGACGCTGCTGTGTCAGTGGGCGAGGCAGAGGGAGCAGGGCGGGTTTATGAAAAGCCTCTTGCTTTCAGTTCTTCATTTACAGAGTTTTAGACACAGCAGAATTTTCCCTTTCAACACTTTTTGCGGAACTCTCAAATGTCCTGAAATACTCTTGGCTCAGGCTTTGTAGTTGGTTCTGTGCAGAGGCCCCGAGCCCTTTTAGTGTGGCTGGGACCCTCTCTGCCTTGTGCCGTGAGACCAACCTGGTGGGAAGTCCCGACTGACAGTTTCCTCCCCTCCCCAGTGTGTTGTGCAGGCATCCCCAGGCCTGGGAATGATCAGGATGAGCTGGACAGCTTTAAAAATATACATTTTCCCGGGCTTTCGTCACCATAGAATCCAAGTCAACAGATCTGTCAAAAAACTGAAAACCTTATAAATCTAAACACCGGGAGACAAGGTGTGCTGTGATGAATGAATGAAGATGGGCTCACCTGACCTTACTCTAGAATTCAGACGCTTTTCTGCCCTGTGTGCCTTAGTTAAATAACTCAATCCTGTACCTCAGCTTCTTCAACTGTGGAGTGGAAATAATAATATAGACGTAGCTCATGAGGTCATTATGAAAAACACAACAGACCGTGTGAGCACGTGTAGCCATACGGAAGGTGCCAGGACCTCGGTGACTGCCGGCACTGCTGGTGGAACCAGGCTACGCACACACGTGTGGTTTTGCTATGAGTGTGACCTTGTTTTTGAAGCGCTAGTTTCTTTTGAGTTACCTCTCAGGCTGTGAGAGAGATGGAAAGGCCTGATAGAAGACGAATTTTATGGAGGGGCTTTGCTCTAAAGACAGAGCCCCCTGCATAATCGATCGTCTTTGTACCACTTGCTGCTGCCTGCAGGGCAGTGGACACACAGAGGCTAGAACACAAAGCACGATCTCCTGCTTCTGGGGGCTACCCACGCCCTGGGACGTTTTGGCCCCTGCGACCGTGGCCTCCTCGCCTCAACTTCCCTTTCACAGCACAAATGGGTATTTTGGAGAGTTGCCTACTTTTTGATTTACTGAGGCAGCTGGAGTTTCTCTTTACCAAACGATGGAAATAAATGGTAAGAATAAGCATGAGATGTTTCAGTCAGGTGCCAGTTGTCCGCGGTTCTTTCAAGAAAAATGGCACAGACAACAGAACACAATGGCATGTCCCAAATCGCCCCCTGTGACCTCGGACTGCATTCCCGTTCTGCCGGACGCTGCACCACTTTGAATCTCAGCCAGGTCGGCGGTCAAGATTGGGGGCCCAGTGGGGAAGTGGGTTGGTTTACGGTAGGTTTTACCGTGGAAACTCAACAAGCCCAGTGATACTTCCTGGGAATCCTACTAGCTAGAACTTCAGAACCCTCCTCAATGGTGGCCTGAAAGCCTTGGCTGCAGTTCTTACTTACCTTTTTTCCCCCCCAGGAAAAGAAGATTTTTCAGATCCCCTGGATGCATGCAGCTAGACACGGGTGGGATGTGGAGAAAGATGCGCCACTCTTTAGAAACTGGGCGATCCATACAGGTACTAACACCCCCGCATCGTTTACAGAGGCGGCACTATTGCTGTTTTGTTGTTGTTTTCATGCCTTCTGGCTCAGTGGGTTGGGTGTCATTCCACAAAGTGAAAGGTTCGATTCCCAGTCGGAGCACATGTCTGGGTTGTGGGTTCGGTCTCATCAGGGCGCATGAGAGAAGCAATTGATCAATTTTTCTCTCTCACATCGATGTGTCTTTCCTTCTCTTTCTCCGCCCTCCCCTTTCTCTCAAAATCAATCAATCAGTCAATCAATCAATCAATAAAAGCTTTTAAAAACTTAAAAAATAATTACGATATAATTAATAAATAGAACTGTAAGGTATTGAAAGTCATGATTTGATCTCAGTGATCCTTGCGAAAAGATGCACCCTCTCAAGTTGATGAACCCACTTACTGCCTCACATATTGTCCTTCTCATGATGAGGTTTTTTACTGGGAACATTTAAGGTCTACTCTCTCAGCAAATTTCAGTTGTACAATACAGTGTTTATTTTTGTTTGTACTACATGTATCACATCTCCTGGATCATGGTCTCATGAAGACCACTCTGAGAAACCTGTAAGCTGTCCCCAGGCACATCCGGGACACAGGGGTCAGACTTCATCACTCAGAAGTGGTGTTGCACCCACCCCACAGAAACCCAGCCCCTGACATTTCCTGTGCTGTAGAATCCTGTTCTCCAGGTGTGTACCAGGGGCACCAAGAACTTCTTTGTTCTACAGCTGTAAACTTGGGTTGAATTTGCCTCCCCAAAAGGTAGTCAAGAATTTATTTATCGACAACAAAATGTAAGTAGGGGGTTATTCACAGGAGTGGACTTTTTACTTAATATTTGAGAGTCACATGAGAAAGAGACACCCAGTGACCTGTGCTTACCGGCCTCCCAGTCTCCCAGCCTTCTACGGTACTTACACTGGTGCCCCATTCTTCTCCCATTATTAATTTCTTCTCAAGCTGTTTGGCAAAGTCAGGGTGACCAACTCGTACCCATTTGCCCGCAACTGTCCAGATCTTAAAACAAAAATTCCCACATCCCAAGAACCTGCTCAGTCCCAGGCACGCCAGGGCGTAGGTCGCTGCAGAGACAGCCTGGGGCTGAGAGGGTTCTCTGTGCTGCGTGGCCAGGGAGCAAGCCTGTGTTTCCAGAAGTGTTTACTCCGTGTCTCATTTCCCCCTCTTTTCCCCTAACCTTAGTTCTTTTGGCTATTTTGTTAGGAAAACATCAACCAGGAGTAGATAAACCTGATCCCAAAACATGGAAGGCGAATTTCCGGTGTGCCATGAACTCCTTGCCCGATATTGAAGAAGTCAAGGATAAAAGTATAAAGAAAGGAAATAATGCCTTCAGAGTCTACCGGATGTTGCCCTTATCTGAGCGGCCTTCTAAAAAAGGTAGATAAAGAGATTTGCCGACTAACACCATGATCACTTAATATATATTGTAGTACCTTTGGGAGTTATTTCTGTGTCCCTAGTTCACCCCGTGGCTGGTAAGTCTGCCCTTACCTGGCTGGGGACAGTGACTCTCAGGTCACCAAAGGTGGTAACACGTTCGGAATTTTGGCCATGCACAGATTCAAGTGTGTCCAGGTTCACGGAGAGTTTTAGAAAGCCTTTAGCTTAGGGGAAATTGTTTCTCTGTTATGTTCTTCATGGATTAATCCAAAATTGTTTTCTGTTGCCACAGGAAAGAAACCAAAGACAGAGAAGGAAGACAGAGTTAAGCACATCAAGGTAATCTTTGGTTGTTCAGGGAGAAGGCCAAACCTGGGACCATGTTAGTAATTCATATTCTGTTTCCTAAAAACAAGTAATGTGACCCCTGGGAAATGCTTAATCTTTCTTCTGCTGCTATTGTGTTTTGTGTGCTTTACATGTTTCCTTGTTGGTATGTCCCCACTTGCAGACCCATGTGCACAAAGCCCTGCTTCATCCAGTTTCCCTGAGAAATTTATGAATGAGTCCCAAATTCACACGGAGCTGGACAGTCTCAAGCCTTCCCCTGGTCCCGCATTATCGCCAGCTCATCACTTAGTACCACCTCAGCTCCAGCAGCCAGCTACTATTTGATAATATGAAGTACATTTTCAGGCTATTAAGTATATTTTTAAGAGCTACATGAAATATTATCTACCTGTATTAGATTGGGTCACCTATATGTTATGGATGCAGTCCGTGACAGGCCATCGGGGGGGGACCTAGTTGAGACCCAACACTGCATTAGTGTGGGGCACTCAGGATTGTTTTCCTGCTCCACCGTGAGAGCAGCCTTCCCCAGGGTTTTCCATCGGGGTGTGCGTGTGTGTGTGCGCGTGCATGCGTGAGTGTGTGTGAGCTTTTCAGGAGGCTGCGAGGTCTGAGATCCCCTTCGGTGCGAGCATCTTTGTGTGCAGGGTGGGTAGCCCTTGCTCACGAGCCAGAGGACAGTCAGACATCCCGTGCAAAATGGAGGACTGACTTTGGCTGCTAGGTGAGGGGCAGACACTGCAGCCCCAGATACCCAGACCGTCAGAGCTGTTGTGCTCTGTTGGCAGATGGAGAAGCTGAGGCTCAAGGGAGTTGAGTGATGTGGACCCAAAGTCTGTGGGTCAAGTAACGTGGCCAAGGTCACACCGTTACTTAGAACTGAACCTCAAGGAGATACCAAGGATCTTGATTTCTAATCTAGAGTCAACTGTTGAAGGAAAAAAACAAACTGTCCAAGACTGTACAGTGTTTAAAAAATAAGCCAGTGTGTCAATCTAGGAGGAAAAAATGTTTAAAAACTTACTTCAGATACAAAGTTAGACTTGTGAAGGTAGAGTTTGAGGGAGAACTAAGATAAACAGTTAATGTTTCAGACATATTTATCTCTAGAATGGAAAAAAATATTTTAGGCAGAGAATTTTAACAGCCATACCCCCAGTTTCATTTTCAGCACTTTTAGTTTTTGACTTATTTTAAATTTAGCAACATAGGAAGGCCCACTTTTGTTGTCACTTTTTATTGTGGAAAAGTTTTATACACTCAGGAAAGGGAGAGACGAGTAAAATTTATTCCATAGGCTGTCACCCCAACTTCAATATTAATCATGTTTGACCTACGTAAACAATGTCATATGGTTTAGCTCAACATTTTGAGACAAATTCCAGACATCCTATCATTTCTTCCATAAATATTTCAGTAGAGATCTTTCAAAGACAGGCAGTCTTTAATTCCCCAGCATCATCAGATATCCAGTGTTCGGCTCCCCAGTTGTCTCATCAGTGTTAGAGTTTTCATGCCGTCTGTTTGTCGGAATTGATCTGAGTGTCAGGTGTGCACCGGTGCTGGGTGGGTGTGTCTCTTCAGTGCTTTGTAATTTACAAGTCGCCCCTACCTCACTTAAAAAAAAATTTATTTTTCCTTATTTTGTAATTCAAAAGACATAGTTATTTGTTGTATCAAGTCTTCTAAAGTTGGGATTTTTGATTAGTGTTGTTCAGTCAGAAAAGTGTAACTTCCCCACTAATACGTGAATTTGAAGAATTCGCTGTAATCTTCAGTGTGACTAGATCCTACTTCCTGCTGCTGTCACAGCATCTTGCTCAGTGCCTGGTCCAGAACGGATGGTCTCCCCGTATGTGACCACTGAATGCACGCCTGAGTGTTTGCTGACTGAGTAGATGCATAAATAAACACAACATGTGGGGCAGGAGTGGGGTTTACGTTAGGAGGTAGTTAATGGAGAAATAATAATGGAGTAACAGATGCTCGCCTTTCAACATTACTTTGTGTATTTCTCGAAACAAGAAAAACTGCTTCCAACGAAACCATGACACAGAATTGATTATAAGGTACATCCTGTTTCAGGGAGGTTGGTAGGTGCATCTTAGACTAGATGACATGTGGTGTCCTCCTAAGTAAAGGACACTTCAGTCACATCAGCAATGGCAGTGTCTTCCACATGGCCACTCAGATGAACAAGTTGTGGAAGGCACAGCCCTGGGGGAGCCTCGGCCATAGCAGCCCAGGAAAGCAAGCAACAGGCCCCTCTCAGGCACAGCCATGTGGGTCAACTTCCATCTCAGCCCAGTGCACACTGTGGCATCTGTGAAGATGAAGACATGGCTAACGCTGGAAACTGGCCTCTTAAAGGGACATTGTCCCCTCAGCAGGAGGCAGGTGATTTCATCTTTTGAATCGAAATCTGCAGGCATCTGTCCTACAGTGGAATGTGGACAAGGGCCTCCCAGGTTCTGTGGCCGGTGACCACCGATGCCATAGTGTTCTCTTACTACTTCTGTAGGATGTTTCCAAAGTTCACTCTCTGGGGAGTCTGGATTTGTGTGATCACAGAGCCTTATCCATCCTGATCTAGTAGGACATTACTTTTGTTGTGTGCAAAAACAGCTAAGCTCAGAGTTCATGTGTCCTGTGCGAATCTGCTGATGGATGTGCTAGGTAGGTTTCTTCCGCTGAGGAGATCTGACTTGTGTGTTGTAACTAGGTGTGAAACCGGCTGTGGAAGCAAGCTCTTCCCAGTCTTTGTTCAGTTCAAGTTGGACTGAGGTTTTAACAAGCAAAGGGTGCAGACCAACGGTCAGCATTGTTCTGGGGTCAAACGGGCAGCTTGTCTCCATACCATGTGTCCTCTCAGAAAAAAGCCTCCCTGAGACAGGGAGGCCCGCGGCCCGTCGGCCAGGTCGCAGGTGCAGAGACGCAGGTGCGGAGGTGCTGCTGCCGTGCTCCCTGGCATTCCCCCCATGAGTGCCTCCTGCGTCCTCAGTGAGCCATGCTCACTTGGCCCACCTGCGTGCAGGTAACTAAGGAAGTTAAAGTAAAGGAAGTAGAGGAAGGAAGTAAAAATCAGGAACACGATAGTGAGTCAGTACTAGATTGTACATTATCAATGCATATATGTGTTTCAAAAGTGCCACAATGTCAAGATCAATGAGGATAGAGACGAGTAAAACACAGGTGTGGTAGCTGAAATTTGGGGGCCTCTGCCAAGTGCCAGGCTCAAATTATTATCTCATTCAGTGCCCCCTGTGGTAGGCAGGTTATCTCCCTTCTGCACATGAGGGGATGGCGGCACAGAGAGGCCGAGTGGTTTTCCTGAGGTTGCGCTGCTTTGTGAAGCTGGAGTTTTAACCCAAATGAGTCCAACCCCAGAACCTGTGGTCTGTCACCATGCTTAGGGCCTCCCAGACGCTCCGAGGCTGTGGAGTCTGAGCCAGGCTCCAGGGGTTGGATCAAATAAAATGGAGCTCATTCTGTAGCACCCAGGAGCATCCTGCACGAGGGCCTGGAGCTTCGAGTTGCTGTTTGGTCTTCCCTGGATGAGTCAGGAAACTGGCTTCGTCCCAACAGGAGTCGGTGGGAGGGAACGATGAGAAGCAAAGCCACATAGGTAGGGAGGATCAGAAATTAATGCTTCCTGCCTCTGAGGATTGTTTGCAGATGAAAGATGCATGCTTTGAAATTATAAAGAGTTTTCAGATCAAAGAATTGGTGTTATGGTGGAAAATAGAATCTAGAAGGACCTCTCCAGTCACTGGGTCAGGAGTAGGCCTGGCCTGTGAGAGTTCTGAGTACAGACCTCCAGGTAGAATGTGCAGAAAGCAGACAGTGGTTTAGCAGAACTTTCTAATAGAGCAGTTGGTTCTAACAGTGACTGTAGCTGGATTAAAAAACAACAGCTCCTTTTCCTTGTCCCAAGATAAGCCACATGACCACTTGTCAGGGCAGATACTAGAGCGGTCCCTTCCTTGGTTGCAAGAGGTCTTCTTCAGTTTTTTAGTCTTCATCAGAAGGCAACTGCTCAGAGCACAGTGTGAAAACTGGTTGGCTGAATAACCTCTGTGGGTGATTTTGTGAAACAAGGCGCAGCTGAGCTCTGTGGGGAAGATGCGGAGCATGATGGGATGGGTATTTGAGGCCAGTGTTTCTCATGGAGCTAGGAAGGAACGGGGCAGGAGAGATTGGGTTAAGGAGCTTAGATGAGGAGGGTGGCTGGTGGGCCAGGGAGGAAGAGACGTTGCTTTGCAGGAGGGAAGGGGATACAGAGGATGAAGTCGGGAGTGGGTCAACGGGAGGCCCTGTGTTTTCAACCCTCACAGAGGGGCCTGTCAGGAAAGGCACATGTTTTGTGAAGGGTGAGTTTAACTTGGAACATACTGGGTTTGAAATGCCAGAGAGCCTCTAAAGAACATGTCTGACCAGCAGACAGGTGTGTGGTCATGTGCTTAAGGATGCTGTCAGGGGCCTTGCAAACAGGTGCCCTCTCCAACAGAGAAGCTATATGTGATGAAGACAGAGATGGAGGAGAAGGTGGGGAGAAAAGTGACCCAAGAGGAAAGGTCAAAGAGGAAGTGGCAGTGAGACTGGGGAGGACGAGAATGAAAACAATCGGTTCCCAGGAAAGAAGGGGAAATGGGAGGGGTTTCTAGGACCAGGCAGGAGGCTTCAGCACGTTTTACTAGAGCTCCTGTTCCCCGTGGTCTCGTGGCCTCCATGGGCACAGTGTGCCTCCCCCGGATTCCTTTTATGAAGCCCAGCTGTCAGCTTGAAATTTTTGTTAGTGAGAGCCCTAGAGATGCTCTTCAATGTGGATTCAAGGAGACTGGCTTTGCAGAGATGAACTAGGGTACTTGGGGGTGGGGGGTGCGAAATGGGCTTATGGCCATTATATCTGGCCTCATGGAGGGGACATCTAGACAAGGGGTGGTGGCACAGGGATGAGACAGAATGGGCTTGGAGCTTGCTGTCCTGTGACCCAAGCATTCGTGGCTTTGAGACCAACCAAACATATATTTGTTAGAGGGTAAGAAAGGCTGCCCTGTTCCTGAACTCTCGGGTGCTGGTTTGCTGTCTTCGAAAATCCCTTAAACTATAGACCAAACCTTGGATTTTATAATGAGAAAAAAAGGTTGTCGGGCATAAGTGTTTGGCGGTTAATGCACCAGGGAGGACTCTGACTGAACCCAAGTGCCATCTTTTCCTTTTGGTTTTCTTTGGGGTGAGCTGAGAGGGTTGGAAACCAGGACATCTTGATTTAGAGAAGAGCCCTTATCTAAAGTAAGAGAGGGAACAGGAAGAGGGGGCCGGTTCAGGGTGAACCAGGTGTCCCCAAGTGGGGACAGGGCAAAGCGGGCACATAGAGGACCAGGAGGCACTCTGGACAAAGGCCGTTTGCAACCTGCAGGATCTCTGAACACATGTTCCGTAGGGAACTGTACAGCCTGCTTTTATTTTGGGTTTCTTGCTTTAAATGCAGAGAAAGAGAGTTTAGGTTTAGATATTCGTATGCCAATATTTCACAACTTCCACCTGAGTATAGTGAAGATCCCTGCTGTTCTGCACCCCAGAGGGAGACCTTTCTTGGGGGGACCGGGTCCAGCTCACTGTACAGCTTACTACATGGTCCTTCCAGAGTGGGTGTGCCAGTGAACTGGTAGCACTGGAGACTTTGAAGTGGACGGGCTGTTTTTGAAGTGGGGGTGGGAGGAGGAGAGTCCCACTCAGTCTTCACCGGTAGACTCTGCTGTTCCATTCCAGATGCAGGGCAGGGATGCATGAGTGAACGGTGCTGGAAACCGTCTGGCCCAGTCTCTGCTGGAATTAGTGCAGGACACGGGCTCGTTAAGATGAAAGCTCCTGGAATCAGACCGTGTTTCACGATCAAAGATGGAGTTTAGTTCCAGTGTCTCTTCAGGCTAAAAGGAACGTGACCTTGGAAAATTAATTTGGTCTCTGAGTCACAGTTTTCTCAAGTGTAAAGTGATAAAATATCACTTTATCTAATTAAACTATAGATCCTGTGAAACACTGAGAGGTCTTCCATTGAGAAATCAGGATAATTTAGATTTTTAAGTATATGCATGTCTGACTGGCTCATTGCTTTTATGAGACACCTAGAAGCTTAGTGAGTAAACAGTAACAAGAAACCCATAGAAACGAGCAGTTCTTTCTATAATTCCTTCACATGTTCTGTAGTTGCTTTTGAGGGAATGAGGAAACGGAAGTGACTGAAACATGGGGTGTGATTGGGGAAGGGATGCGCAAAGGGCACAGCCATTGAGGAAACGAACGAGAAGGAAGGTGCCATGGGAAAGGTGGGGATGCGCAGCAGCATCAGGTGTTCATCTTGTCAGGAGGCAGTGGGCAGGTCTTCTGCTGGGCATCAGAGTCTGGCATTATGGGAAAGGGCCTTGAGGAAAGGGCAGTGAATTGGGGCAGGCAGAGTTTTATTGGCGGCAGCAGATAATTGCGAGCATTTTTTAAATGAGTGCCAGATGCATGTTTATCTTATTTAGTCTCCATATCTCGTCTTTATGACATCGGTCCTGGTGTTTTCCTTAGTTGACAGCTGCCCTGCAGGCCCTGAGAGAGGCTGAAAGAGGATAAGTAAAGTCCTGAACTAGTGAGAGGTGGAGGAACCAGGCTTTGAGCCCTGGCCCATGTGACTGCAAAGCTAGCCCTGTCTTTCCCTGCACCCCTGAAGGCCTCAGGGAGCCAGATGCTTTAATCCTCAAGTGGAGAGGCAGCGAGACTGCAGCCTCTAACCAGGGTGCCCAGGCGAAGGTGGGGAAGGTAGATACTTGTTCAGAGGTTTGGCTCTGAAGGAAGAGAAAAGATGGTGACTCAAGTCACCAGCAAGTGAGTTTTTTCCCAGAAAGGACAGACTTCTTATTTGGAATTTGTTCAAGAGGGGAAGATGTGAGAGGCTGCAGGAGAAAGGGGGAACAACTCTGCCCAGTGAGGCTGTCCTGGACCCTTCCTTATGTTCGCCCTTTAGTACATCTGGTCAGCCATGCAGTGTGTGATTTCTTTTGTCCACTTTTAGAACTGAGCTGTTACAGTGAAGTGATGTCTTTGAAGTTACAGCTATGGTGGTAGGAACTTGCCAGGTGGGATCAGGAAGGAGGATGACATTTTCCCCTCCTTCCCTGTGTGACTGCCTAAGTCACTTTGGGTGGGGAGGTTCATCATTGATTCCAAGCAGCGCATAAATAAATTGATAAAAATGCCCCATAGGCCGTAGAGGTGTTCCCACTGTGGATTTTTCAAAGCGCAGTCATACCAGCCTCACATGATGCTATGCTCTTGTCTTGTGTTCTTTCTGCTCCTCCACCCTCCTCTCCATTTTGGTTTCCCGAAGGAGTTGTCCCATGTGGCTCTTTTTTTTTTTTTTTGGTCCGGCTCAATCGCTGTCATAGACTCAAGTGCAGTTTTACAGAATGTTGGAAGTCACTGCATACCTCAGGGCCAGGTCTCCCGGGGTTGGCTGGCACTCTCTGGGACTGGAGAGTTATGGTGCGCATGAATAAAGCAGAGCTGAGAGGACTGTGTAAGGAAAAGGAAATCTGTCTCATTGGTCCATTAGTATGAATGTGCAGCCTCTTGAACTACGTGGGACATTCAAGCCCTTAGGAGGCGTCTCTATGAAGCTGTGGGTGTGGGTTGCTTGCCTGGACTCCATCAGGGGAAGGAGACTGGCCCGTGTTATCAGCAGTCTACCAGGGGCAGGATGCTCGAGTGGCCAGAGTCCAGGGCAAACCCTACCTGAGAATTCATCCACAGCATCCTCTGGGTTCCTGTCCTTAGGCCAATGGTTGAGACAGGTTTCCTCAGAAAGGCAGGGAAGAGCTCTTCCTCAGAAATATTGTAAAAGAGGTGACATGGCTCCCGCCTTCGAGAGAAAGCCAGGACCCTTTGGCACTCCCTCCCTTCGAGAAGGACGACTTGGAAACTAGGCACATGGCACTTGACATAGACCAGGGGTGCCAAACTCATTTCCACCGGGGGCCACGTCAGCCTCCTGGTTGCCTTTCACAGGGCCAAATGTAGTATCAACTCCTTAACAGTTAAGGAGTAGTTCCATTTATACAGTCCTAAAATTATTTCAGCCTTTTGAAGGTAACCGTGAGGCTGATGTGGCCCCCGGTGACAATGAGTCTGACGCCCCTGCCCTAGACAGCCACGCGGCTCTGCTGAACCTAGACTGCTGTGTGCAGGTGTGACCATGTCAGAAAGGCAGGCAGATGCGCTGGTGCCACGTCCGCAGAGGAGGAACGTTACTCAGGATAAGGGGGTGACCCTAGCCTTAAAGAAAGTGGACAGAGGTTAGAGTTTAAGCTGAGGAAAGGGAGGGAAAAGGAAGTGTTCTCAATTCTTTTTTCTTTTCTTCTTCCTAGCAAGAACCAGTTGAGTCATCTTTGGGGCTTAGTAATGGAGTAAGTGATCTTTCTCCTGAGTATGCGGTCCTGACTTCAGCTATAAAAAATGAAGTGGATAGTACGGTGAACATCATAGGTAAACTGTTTTGACATCTCATTTTCTATATGCACGAGCCGCCCTCTGGGGTCCAAGATTTGTGAAACACGATTTGAAATGACATACTCAGTGGGAGGGGGTCTTGGAACCATCTCAGACTGCACGTTCCGGCCCCCAGATTTCAGGGTTGAAAAATAAAGGTTTTTGAGGATTGGATCAAGGAACCCCGTTGGTTCAGCCTCAAGAAAACAGGCTGAGGGAAGAATCCAAGGGGACCAAATGGTTTTATTTCCCCAGTGGCTAATGATTAGCACCTCTCAACCTTTCAACAAGGGCTTATGTGGACAGAGTTATTTATTTAACTTGGGAACAAGGAGAGGAGAGACCGTCCCCGAGCACCTGCTCCTGGCAGATCCGCCACCACAGTGGCGTTCATCTCCAGAGGAATAAACTGAGGCACAGAGACCTGTTGCCAAAGGGCACACTTCGGTCACACAGACTCTTCAGCATCCTCACTGTGCCGGACTTGGGACCGTGAGCAGGAACTAGGTTGGGGAGCCGGCAGCTAGGTTCCCAGTTTCACAGGAGAGACAGTAAACAAAGCCACAGGTAGCTACGGCTGCCCAGGAAAAGAACGGAGACAAGGGAGAACCAGGGACCGGATTCAGGCATCTCCCACAGTGGTGTTTCCCCTGAAGTCGGGTGGGTGAGGAGGGGTGGTGTGGGGCTGGCGTGGGGCTGGTGTGGAGGCCCAGAAGGAAGGCAGTGTGACTCCACACAGTGGCCACATGAGGTTCCCCTCGGGGAGCGGGGCAGAGTAGGGCAAGGAGGCCTTTGCAGGCTGGAGGGAGGAGGTGGGGTTTTATTTCCAAAATGCTGGAAGGTGTTTTCCAAAAAAAAGTTGGTCTTAATTCAAGTGGAACAGTAAAGTGCACAAATGTTGGACATACAAACACAGTGTAAACACCACTTGGAAGGGTTTAGGCAGGAGGGTGACAAGTGTGCACTCATATCTCAATCAAGTTCCACTGAGATGCTGCCATGAATGGTGGGTGGGGACCCTGAGCAACAGCGGAGGCCCAGCTCCAGCCCAGAATCCACCAGCAGGGCCTTGCCCTTGGGGACCTTTGGGCCCATCAAATTTGCTCCATGTTGTAAACAGTGTGATGCTGGTAGGAACCAGAGAGATCAGTGGGGCTGCAAGAGCAAGCCTCCTACCTGGGCGCCTTCATCTCTACCTCTCAGTTGGGTGCAGACCGGAGGCCATGGCCCTGCAGACATCGGCCACCCTCGCTCCCCTCAGGTTGGAGTTTTAGAAGTGGAACCATGTATCCAGGGGTCCCTTGAGCACAGAGGAGTCTGGCAGAATGCAGAGAAAAGGCAGAGAGCAGGCTGAACCTCAGGGCAGGCCTGGCCTGGCCTGGCCTTGCCTTCCCCCTGGGCTCACGTCACAGGGGCCATTTTTGCATGGGGCCAGTTTGTTTTGGGCTGGGAGAGGTCATCAAGATCCAGTGTTCTGGTCACTCCCCTCTGGGGAGAGGCGTCTTGCCTGACCAGAAGCCCAGCTATCCTCCCTCCTGAGCCCTTTGGTCAGAGAGCTCAAGCTGCTTCCCCACACTCGTGTGGAGGCAGCAGTGGGGTTCCATTTATTTTGGTTGAGTCTCAGTATGTAACTTCTCAGGGCGATTGTCCTTTGTCCCTGCTGTGATGGGAGCCACATGGGCTGGGTACTCATTTAACAAGTTGTTACTTCTGGGGTCAAGATGAATGCAGGTTGGGTTAGGAATCACCTGTTGGTTTAAGTGACTCTCTTTCTTCACCGTGTCTGTAGGCTCTTAGCAAGGGCAGTAGATGGAAAATCATTCACTTAGTCCAGTGTACAGACACCCAGCACCTTTCATTCTGCACAGTGTGGCTGTTTCATAAACAAATCCAGTAAGTGTGCAAAACGTGAAGGGAGTCCTACCCTGACAAGTGCATTCTTCCCACAGCTCAGGGCAAGAAGAGTGTGCACACACACACTCGGGTGCCAGCAGGCTGCATCCTGGCCTTGTCTTCTGGCCCGTAACAGCTGACTGTTCTTTCATAGGGGCTCGCTGGGCACCAAAGAGGAGTGTGCCATCTCGGTGTGTCAGATACACCCTTCAGTGTCCCAACTCTCCTCCAGGGTTACGTGCACAGGTTAGCTCCCACAAAGACCGGTCCCTGCATTCCCTTGAAGTGGGGGGAGAAAACGCCTTATTTTTATTTGTACTTTTCTTTAACATTGTATTGCTTTGTGTGTGTGGCAACTTCTGTTTTCGGAAGCGGAAGAAGCCAGTGACATGTTGAATGGTTCTGACTCTGCCCCGCTGGCACCGTGCCCGGCCTGGCTGAGCGTTTGCTGAGCTCTGTCGCAGTGGTCTCCAGGCCAGGGTGCAAGTGTGCAGGTGCTGGCGGTCTGTCTGAGTCGCCTGGGTGGGGCTTTATAACCGATTGTGTTTCATGATAAAAGGTAACCCCACCCTTCCATAAAGCAAAGATTGCTGTGGAACAAGGGAGGCTATTCATTGTACTCTGAGGTCAGTCTAGCAACCCAAAGTGACTAGGCATACGGAAATTAGGAAATAGTGTGATTTGGATTTTGTCTTGATTTTGGCTGCCCAAAATACACCTTAGAGAATGTACTATTTTATTTTTCTTTTGGTAATTGTTTCCAAATCTGACTAACTTTGAAGTATACTTTGAGTAGCTGTTTTAGCCAAGCTTAGATACTCAGGTGTCCGCAGGGAGGAGTGAAGTCTCAGGAGAATCAGATTCACACCATAAGACACCCCCCTGGGACCCCCCCACCTAGGCCTCTGGCCCCAGAATTCGTAATGATAATGACTCGAGGGTGGCCAAGGGTGACCTAGGCTGTGGAACTCTGTCTTCATCTCTTCCAGCCCCTTTGTTCCCTGTTGTTTTTGCCATTTTTCCTGGTGCTTAACATATGAACAACTCCATCTACAACACAGGCGGCAAACACAAGGCCTGCAGGCACAATCCAGCCCTCCACCTTGTTTTATCTGGCCCAGCACCTTGTTTCTACCCAGCGACAGCTCTAAGCTCCTTGCCCCTAGTTAACAAGTAGTTACTTTTACACAGTCCTAAAATTATATGTGGCCCCTTGGAGGCAACAGCAAGGCTAATGTGGCCCCCAGTGAAAATGAGTTTGACACCACTGATCTGCAAGATCAGTAATATAGCAGCTTTGGGTAGAGGGTGTGCAGAGGGTCTCCCATGCTGGTTCTCAGCAGGCTGTGCCCCATGCCTTCTCTTGGTGGGGGTGGGGGTGCTGAGCTGCTCAGCCCTCAGGACTGGGGGCCACAGGCAAGGCACCCAAGTTTGCCGGGACCCCTAGAAAACTCAGAACAGCATGAAACCCCATGTGAATATGAACCAAGGTACCACAGTATACCCAGACTCAGACCGACGAGACCCTTATTTTTCTCCCGTGGACTGGACCTCGGAAAGCCTGCTCACAGCGCTCAGACAGCGTGGGACATGCTCCCGGCCGCCGTGTGCAGCCAGCGTGCCGGGCAGTGGACTCTGGCCATCATGTTTTCATCCTTAAGAACTTTTTATTTACCCAAGAAACCGGCCCTCTTTTTATGAGGCTGTGTATGCTTTCTCCTTTCCCTTTCCCGTGCCACCCCCCTCATTGATAATTAACTATGAATTCCTGTCTTCCCGCGGGTATTTCTCAAGTCCGCCCCTTTCTATTTCTGACACTGCTCCCAGTCACCTCCGCCTCGCCTGAGCTCTGCTTTCATCCTGTCCCCTCCGCGTTCATTTTCCACATGGAGTGCTTTTAGAAAAAGAGCCTGTCTCACCCTGTCCCCATCGCCCCCAGGACAGAGACCGGGAGTCTCCCTCCTGGCCCCAAGATCCTGGTGACCGGGCTCCTACCCACCTCTCTCATACTTGTTTTTGAACCGGAATGATTCTGAACAGTTCGACTCCTCCCCTGTGCCCGAACAGGGAGAGCGCAGAGGCAGCCGCTCAGGCTCTGCGGACGCAGCATAGGACACGCAGCTCCTCTGGCAGGTCTGGCTGCTGGCCTGAGAAGTCTGACCTGCATTTCTGCTCCCAGACTGCTGACCCTGGAGACGCAGTGATGAACTCCACTGAGTTTGGCCAGGACACCTTATTTGCTCCCCGATGTGAGACACTGTTTTCTCGGGGCAGGGGGAGAGGGTACCCTGTGCTTCACTGCCCCTCCCAGCACCTGCACCAGCCTGTGCCTGTGGGGGGGGGGGAGCGGGGAGTCTGTCTAGCCAGGACAGAGCCTCCTCCTCAGAAATGAGCAGCCCACAGATCCTGCCATTGCTCTGGGGCTGCTAGACCAAACCATGGCCATGCTTTATCTTATTATTATTTTATTTAAAGCACAGTAGATTAGAAGTTAAAAATACTTGGCTTCTAGACCTAGCTCTGCAGTTTTTATTTACCCCATGACCTTGAACGACCTCCCTCACCTTGCTGAGACTCAGTTTCCTCATTTTTAAAACAGAAATGACTGTACTGGCCCTGCCTCCCTCACAGGGTGGTTATGAGGACCACAGGAGAATAATGGAAAAACCACTCTGGTTATAAGGTGGGAAGATAATCTTATGATTATGGTTATGATGTCATCACAATATATAACGTTTGGGTCAGAAAAGTAGCCTCCTCTGTTCAATGTCATCAGGGCTGGTGGTAACAGTTTCAAATTTCAAACGTCCAGATCGGGGCAAGAAGCAATTTCTCTCCACTGTCCTGTGGGGTCGGCCTGATTTTATGTGCCCCTAGTAAGCTTTATTCTCGACCCTGCAGCTGCCCATGACTTTGACAGTTTTCCCAACCTCTCTGGGTTTCAGCTTCTTTCAGCTGTAAAGGAGGACCCACCCACCTTCACAGACCTTTTTGCTTCTAAAAGTCTCTGTTTTTAATGAGCTTTCTGCCCTGGCTGGTGTGGCTCGGTGGAGTGAGTGACAGCCTACAAACCAAAGTTTGCCGGTTCAATTCCCGGCCAACGCACATGCCTGGGTTGCAGGCCAGGTCCCTGGTTGGGTGCGCACAAGAGGCAACCGCACATTGATGTTTCTCTTACACATCCGATACATCGATATTTCTCTCCCTCCCTTCCCTTTTCTTTAGAAATGAACAAATCTTTAGAAAAAAATAAGAGCTTTCTCTGAGGTATAGGGCCAACCACTTTCTCCAGTGGAGCCCTACGTTAGGTCAACAATTGTTAATAAAGTCAGAATGACCTTTTAAGGAATCAAACCAGTCCATCGGTAACCAGCCATGAATAATATTGTTGTAATTCTCAGCAACTAGGTCCAGATAAAATTGCATTCCCGCGGGTGGCTCTTTTCCTCATGTGCTGACCTTAATAAGCTGGAGAAGCTTAGTGGGTTTCTAGCTCCTCTAACCTTTGGGGACTTTCCTTGGTGCCCCATAGAGAACTGTTGAAAAGCAATTCCATTATTGGTTATTATTCCAGAGTCTCATGAAGGTGAGAATCAAGTGTTTTTACCCTACGAGGGGCTTAGAAAGTCAAGAGTCACTCAGTTTGAACTTAGTAACTCCCTGTTAGGGAAACCACGCTGTGAGGCCCTGGAGTTTAGCTTTGGGGTCAGGGGAAGCTGAACTTGAATCCTGGTTCTGCCACTTAACTGACCGGCCTTGAATCAGTTATTTCACTCTCCCTGATGTCTGCCCTCATGTCTGAAATGAGGACGAGGACCAAACCTTCATTGTGGGGTGTGGGGGCCTATGAGTGGGTCATGGGGGAGGCAAAAATGTTAGGTTCTGTTATTATTATTATTTATCAATAGGGATGCTTGAGCACCTAGCTGGGTGCTACTTCCAACCTTCTTTGCTGGAGTAGATTGCTAAAACATTTGCCATTCTTGTGACATTTCAGTTGTCATGAGTCATGTTACGTAATGTGTGGTCACTTGGGGCAGAGATTGGTGGTCCAGGGAAATGAGTTGCCATGGAGACAGAGACAGAGATTGACTATGGACCACGCCTACAGCATGGTCAGAAAGCATCTCAGATTTTGGGGTTTCCCTGTTTCTCCCTAGGACTAGCGACTCTGAGTGGGGAAGTTTCTAAAGTACCCACAGCCGTGTTCAGGGAGAGAGAAGTGGCCGCCCCTGCCCGAGGCGTAAAGCAGCACACTCCAAGGGTACGGCTGGCCGTAGAGATGATGTAACGGAGTTAACTGGGGATCCAGACTGTAGCCTGGGAAACAAAGACTTAACTTCTGCATCCCGGTCACCAGCAGCCAGAAGAGGAGAGTAAAGGGCGTCAAATATATGATGAAGGAAGGAGACCGGGCTTCTGGTGGGGAGCACATAGCAGAGTGGGCAGGTGCAGTATTTTGCAGTCGTATGCCTGAAATTTACATGACGTTTTTAGCCAGTGTTACCCCAATAAATTTAATTTTGAAAGTTAAACAGGGGGGCTTATCTACTTCTTGTGTCTTAAGGCACATCTATTAAGTGAAATGCAGTATAAAACAAACCCCACTTAGGCATGCAGCACTGTGAATTTTGACAGATGGATCCTGTTGAGTAAGCACCACATGGTTGAGATGTGGGACATTCTCACCGTCTGAAGCATGTCCTCCCTCTGTCTGCAGCTTCTGGAGCTGTGGCTGACCACATCTTCTCCACTTCATCTCGGTCTGAAAAAGCCCACTGGCTAGGTGTCTTGAAGCTTTCTACAAAACATGCGTCGTCACATCCGGTGTTTGTGAGAGGTCAGGCCTCTGGCGGCTGTCAGTGAACCCCCGTCCCCACCCCGCCTCCTCCCCCCCTTGCTTCTCTTCTTCTCTTTATTTATTCAGCAGGGGTTCCTCGCACTGCTGGGGGGGGGGGGCGGGAGTGAGGCAGGGAGAGCCTCTGCCACATCCGGGCACAAAAAGTCCTCTTGCGGGTCTTCCACTCTCTTGGGGGCCCTATTTGGGTTGGAGGGGACAATCAGATAAAAACTTCAGTGAGGATGTGTGGAATTAAGTTGTGGTGCAAGGCGGAAAGTCAAGACATGTCACAAGGTCCTGTCACATTGTAGTTTTGGCTGAACAGTGGGGACAGCGAGTGAGAGGCACACAGGAAAGAGAGGGCGGGCTGTTCTGGGGTGGTCAGGAAAAGGCTCCAAAAAAACAGAGGCATTGTGAGGACTGCCTGTTGCTCGCCTCCCCACCCTCCCTTCCCCAAAGCCTCATAGAAGCCTTTGATTCCTAGAACTGGAAAAAATTCCACTTTCTCAACTCACATCACGCGGCCTCCCCCCGCCCCCCCCCACCCCTTCTTTTTCTCCTCACTGCTGTGCTCCACTTACTCTTGTTACTGTGCTCTGGCCTAGAGCGCTCCCGGGCTGCTTGGGCACCAGAGCCTTGACCACATGAGTCTTTTCTCTACCCCTCCCAGTACTCGACAGCAATGTCTTGTACAAAGTAGGTGCTCAATAAATCTCAGCTTGTTGCATCACTAAGTTGCACATTGTGGGAAAAAACAGCAAGGGGGAGAATTCTTGGTCAGGATGAAGGGATAAAATTAGAAAGATGCTTGAACTGCTGCCATTGTTTATGCTCCTAGTTAGCTTGCTGTTTCTGTTTGGAATGACAGTGCAAAAGAGAAATGCACTTTGCAGTATTGGAGGTTAGCATGGCTTTGGTCTAGATCAAATCTATGTAAGCCTTTAATTGCCTGAGACTGGGTGTGGCTTATACACATCCCCTTCTCTCTCTCTCTCTCTCTCTCTCTCACACACACACACACACACACACACACACACACACACTCACACCCTGTTAGGCTTCTGTCTCTTCCCACTAACAGCTCCTTAGCACTTGGAAAATCTCATTTTCCTGCTGTTTCATTCTATTTGAGAGAAGAGGCAGAAGAAACTTGAGAGCGGGCCATGCCAGGCTCCGTCTGTGTCTAGTGAACTGCGTAATTGATGTTCTCATGCTGAAATTGTCCAAAGGATGGGGCAGGAGTCTGGAGGCCGCCTGCTGGACTTAGCCTGCCTGCCTTCTCTTCCTTTCTCTCCCCTCCAGGAAGACTTGTGCAACTCCCACTTCCCCTTCCACTCCATGTGCTGTGGCTCTGTGGGCTCTTCTATCCCATTCCCAGCTCTCCTCTCCCAGCCTCTGTGTACCTTTCCTATCTTCGCTAGAGAGCCCAGGAGTTCTCACTCCCTCTCAAACCTTCCCTGAGTAGAAATCAGGTAGTGTTCTCCCTACCTCAGGCTGGGCATTTCACTCCCCCTCCTCCCCCCACCCAAATCGATCAAAACAGGAATCCCTTTATAAACAGAACTACTCGAGCAATTAAAACACTCAGAGCAGTGGAAACAGGAACTGGTCCCTGAGGGCTGTCTTCTCTGGAAGGCTGACCTGTGGCCGTCGTCCTGCCTGACCTGAACATTTTGCAGATGGCCAAGAAAACGTCAGGGACAGCGCACACTGCACGTAACCCTAGCTGTGTGACTTTGGACGAGTGGTTCGACTTCTCTGTGCCTGAGTTTCTTTATTTGTAACAGGATAACCATGGTTTCCCTTGTCAGTTTCATGGCAGAAAATATTCAAATCACTCACACCTGAAGCACGAGTGAAACATCGATTAGGATGGCAAAATGCCATGGCCTGCGGGAGAGCGCCGTCGTGCCCGCGTGGTTACTGGTGCCAGTTCCCAGGTACCTTCCATCTAACTCATCGCCGCCTGAAGTGCGAGGTCAGCTCTGTTTCACAGGAGGGCGGGGCATTAGGGGTGTGGACATTACAGCCACGATGAGCTCTTATTCCACACCTGTCAGTCACTGTGGCTAAAGTGAAAAACAGCGTGAGGACACCAAAGCTGGCGAGGATGTGCGTCAGAGAGATTGTCCCCACCCGCTGGCGTGAGTGTGAAGCAGTACAGCCACTCTGCACAACAGTTTGGCAGTTTTTTGTAAAAGTAAACATGCAATTGCCATATGATCCAGCAACTGTACTTTTGGGCATTTATCCCAGAGAAATGGAAACTTATGTTTATACAAATCCTGTGCACAAATGTTCACAGCAGCCCTATTTGTAATCACCAAAGAATGGAAATGACCCGGAAGTCCTTCAGAGGGATGGTGGTTAGACTGCGGGAAAGTCCAGCTGTGGAATATTACTCAGCAATGGAAAGGGACCAGCTGTTGACCCCCATGACTCGCATGGCTAGATCTCTAGGGAATTACACTGAGTGAGAAAAGCCAATCTCAGAGGGTTGCTGTGTGAGTCAATGAATGACACATTCTTGAAATGACAAAAATTACAGAAACGAGAAACAGCTGAGTGGATGTCAGGGGTTAGAGGCAAGGGGAGGGGGTTGGAGGAAGGCGGGTGTGGTGACAGAAGAGTAACATGGGGGGTGCTTGTGGTGAGCATGGCGGCAGGTACGTGAAACTACATACGTGATAGTGTTGCATAGAAGTAAGCTCACACATGCAACCGCACATAAGAAGGAAATGCAAGTGAAATGGAGGATGCTGAGCAAGAGGCAGAGATGGCTGTCCGTCTGCTCATGTTGTCCTGTGGTTCTGCACGCTGTCACCATTGGAGGGACTTTGGGTCAAAGGCACATGAGAGCTCTTTGTGTTATTTCTTACAACCACTTGTGAATCTACAATCTCACATATCAAAGTTTGATTTAAAACAAGGAGGCAGGATTCAGAACCAGGAGGTCAGAATTCATCTTGTCGGCATTCTGGGCAGTTGCCGCTACTGCTGTGTGTTAGAACTGGGAAATTACTGTGTTTCCTTGTTCTTATATTTCATCCAGTGGTCACATGGCCTGCAGAGCAGGAAGAGGGCTGGGAGTGCGGAGCATTTCACAGCTAGGTGTGACACCGTGGGGTGGTGCGGGTGGTTCTCCCTTCTTACTAGGATACGATAATGTCTCTCTGAAGCCCAGGACCCAGAACGTAGCACAGCAGCTGCGCTCAGAATGAGAGCAGAGAACAGAAGTGAGTCAGGGTCAAAGCACAATCCATCTGGCTGTGGGGCTAAGTCTGGACGCTGCCTGTGATCCTACAGCCTTGATCAGGACTGGGTTAAGTCTGGGACGTGGTCACGTGTAAGCACCATTGGCAGGCCTGCCGGAAATAGTCCTGCGGAGCCAGGTCTTTGGCAAGCTGCTTCTCTGGAGACATTAACCCAAAGCTAAGGCTTGTTCTTCGGTTTCATGGCAGATGGCACGTGGTGACTGAGAATCGGACTCCTGGCTCTTTGGGTTTTTTCGGGGGAAGGTGTTCTGTCTTGAGAGTGTGTTTTAGAATTGTGAAATCAGGAGACGTTGGTGCATGATGGCTTCCTTTTCTTTGAAGTTGTAGGACCATCACCTCTGGACAGCAACATTGAGGATCAAGAGATTGTCACTAATCCACCAGATATTTGCCAAGTGGTGGAGGTGACCACCGAGAGCGATGAGCAGCCAGTCAGCATGAGTGAGCTATACCCTCTGCAGATTTCCCCCGTGTCTTCCTATGCAGGTAAGGGGGCCAGGGCAACTCTGGGGCTGAGCGAGGAGCAAGTGGGGTGGGTGCTGTCCTTTAGTTCAGAGCTGCCCATGTCCCTGCACAGCAAAGGGCCTCTCCTCTCTCCTGGGAATTGTTCTTGCTTTAATTTTCTCAACCAGCATAACTTGGACACCATTCTTCTCAGAGGACATAGTCCCAGCATTTTTTTTACTTGATCACCCATAACATGTTCATGCATCACTAATGAATAATAATATTCCTTTGGAGAAGTAGTTCACCTGAGTCTATTATATTTGCATCAATTCTCAGAAATTTGGAAGGGTGTTTGGCATGGAATCTGAGTTGGACCAAGCTGGATAGGACCTCAGGGAACATTTCTTCTGGTTCTTTGATTTTTGGAAGTGAAGGGACTTGTTCCAGGTCACACGGCCAGGAAGTGTCTGGGTCAGGTCTTGAACTAACCTCTCAGACCCCACGGCTCACCCCATACCACCGGGGTTACTTGTGACCCCCACATCTGTTCCCCTTCTTTTTCAATTTGGTATGGCTTCTAATGGGGCCAGGCAGCTGAGCCCATCTCTGAGCCCCCAGGGGAGGGTTGCAGCAGTGCAGGGTTTGGCTCAGACAGTCACAGGCTCGGACCCTGACCCAGGCAGCTTCCCCTCCTTACAGACCACAGTGATGGCCCCTTTTCCCCACCAACATCACACGCTGTTGTACTCGGTGCTCTCCGTTTGATCTGGGGGCACTCGACTGTAACTAGGAAGTCGACTGTAACTCGGAAGGTTCCGAGTCAGTGTTGTTGCTTACAGATGTCAGAAACACAGAGCACAGGCCCCAGCGTGAGTAACTGCAGTCAGCTCTATCACACGGTTCGGGAGCTCTTCCCAGTGTCCCTTCTGTGGGCTGCTAAACCCAGTGTGCTTCAGTTAGGGTGCCTCCCCAGGTATAGGTGGTTTGTGACTTATCAGTCACCAAATCCCCCAAACCCCAACTTTGTTTTTTAACTTTTTAATAATGGTAGTAAAATACACATAACATGAAACATACCAGCTTTGCTCCTTCACCAGCATTAAGTGCACTCATGCTGTACAGCCGTCCATCTCCAGAACGTTCCTCACCAGCTCGCTCTCCTCCCGCCCCCCACCCCCCTGCCAGCGTGTGGCAGCCACCATTCTACTTGCTGTGAGTTTGGCTGCTTCAGATATGTCATCTGTGTGGAAGCTGACAGTGTGTGACCTCTGTGACTGGCTTGTTTCACTTAGCGCAAGAGGTCAGGAACCTCACTTTCTTTTCTGCTTGGAACACTAAAGCCATATGAGACGGCCTTGGCCACAGGAGGCTTACAATCTGTCGAGCAGGACAAGCTTGTCATCGGTTATTTAGGCATCACACCTGTTTGGACCCCTACGTGGGAGTCCCTCGTGGTGTGTTTCTTATGCCTGGGGACCATGCTTCTTCTTGGAACTCATCGACATCATCATCATAAGAATAATCCTGCCAGCCTGGGTACCATCATCATTCCCTCTTTGAAATTGGGAATCCAGGGCCTATGTGGCCAAAGCAGTGTGTCCAGGGGTGGATGACAGGGCAGCACAGTTAGCATCCACATGGAGCATAGGCCAAAGGCCCACTCTTAGCCCTACCACCCCAATGCTACCCTGGCTGGCTGGCTGGCCGTGTGGGCTCCGCCATCAGAACATGTCTACCCCCCACCCCCCGTGATCTCGGAGAGCCCCCCAAAGGAGGCCGAGTGGACGGTTCCTGCCTCATTGTTACAAGTAGAGATCATTGAAGCTTGACCACAGGGCTACTGTGTTTCTACTCACAGAGCTGCGTGGCTGCCACGTCGTGCCACAGTATTACTCCCCACATGGTCTCCTTGATGGGTTGGAGCTGTAGGATAGGTGTTTCTGTGCGTGTGTCGAGTGAGACTTTTCCGAAGTCTCCTCGGGGCTTCTGGAACCACCTCTTCTGGCGCTTCTGCCAGCAGTGGCATTTTGCTTTAGCAGAAGAATTCCAAGAACAGTGGACTCACGTGGAGAGAGATGAAAGTTTCATTAGCCTTTCAGGCATTTGCATAGGTTTGAAAAGAAGGACTTCAGTGCCAGGCTGCCAGGCAGCAGGGTTTTGTGGGAGCCTGGCCTTGAGTTCTTTCTGTTGTTTTCATTGTCTGAATTCTCCAGAGCCCTTTGGAGGGAGGCTTACTGGTTGGAGCCAAAATGTTTCATCACTGTTATTTTTCTCAAACATCCGTTACTGGCGATGGCGAATTCAAGTCTATTTAGTCAGGAATTCTAGAGCATGCTGCTAGGAAAGGCAGTTGTTTTGGTCCTTGGTCATCTTTCTACCTCTGTGTTCCCCATTGGGGTTGGCTCTTTGCCCGTTTTCTGTGGTGGTTTTTTTTTTTGTTTTTTTTTTTTTGTCGTCGTTGTTTTGATTATTCCACTGAATTTCAGCCTTCTCTAACCACTTCCATTCGTGTGTTGAGGAAACTGGTATTTGGAGGCCACTGTTAGCTATTTTTTCCCCTACTGGTCACTGAAATAAAATCCCAACAGGATTACAAAACCACATTCAGTTTTGCAAGTCTGTCTTCTCTCTGGTCTAAATAGATGGTGAGCAAGCAAAGATGGTGGAAGTACTTGCATTGGATGTTTTAAGGTGGCATCAAATTTTAGGTGGATTTGTAAAACTTTCGTCCCAGGGAGGGTTGTCCCAGAGCCCAGCCTTGGGAATCTAGGGGAGAGTCATTTTGTTTTTGAAGGTCCACCGTAACATGGCCTCTTGCCTGATGTGTGACACCAGGATTTCATTAGGTTGTTGATAGTTTTGTACAAGTTTCACAAGAACCCATTGGAGGCTGGATGAGAGGATGGGGTCGAGCTGGGGAAGGGGGCATAATACAGAGGATTCACCGCTTACAGCCGAGAGAACGGAGACTGCCCCCTGACCGACAACTGGCAGTAAAGATGCTATGTCCCCAGGGATCCCAGTGCCTTCTGTTGGGTGGCAGAGATAAAGGTTCTCTGAGATGAAGATGGCTCTGATTTGAACCTTTTCGAGAGCCTTGTAGTGAAAGTAACTGAGCAAATGATTGAGGGAAAGAAATCCTGTCAAGCTTAATAAAACTTGTTGAACAAGAGCCTTCCGGAAAATGTACCAGGATGTCAGAGGGCAGAGAGGCTTTGCTGGAAAACATACTGTCCCCCCGCCCCCCGATGTTCCTGAGATGGTTCGACAGCAAAGACTGGGCTGCAGTGGAGTGTGAGCTGAAAACAAGCATCACCTGAGAGCTGCAGATAGAAGAAGAATCCATCCTGGAAGAAGAATCTTTGAAAGCATCTAACCCAAACCTCTCCCTTCCCAGTTGCTTTCAGGGAAACAGAGGCCAGAAAGATGAAATGAATGACTCGTATACCTGTTATTACTCTCAGAAATTATTCAGACCATGCTGGGAAGCACCTCCCAATTATTTTCTATTCCACTGTATTCAAAGTAAATAAAAAACTAGATCCAAAGTAATTAAAAGTAAAAATGAAATAACTCATGTTGCTATTGAAAACAGCAATAATGGTGAAGTAAAACCAGGAAAATGGGCCTGAGTACCCCCACGAAGTGCTGTGCACCAGAGCTTCAGGGGTGGCAATGGGAACCACTGTCATTCTGGAGGGAAGGGTCTTGGGTTGGGGCCTTAGGCTGGAGCTTCATGCTTGAAGCTCCTGCTCTTAGGCTGAAGGCAGCCAAGGTCATCCTTTTCGACAACAGCATTGGAAAGTTCAGTTTGCTGGTATGGAGAGCCTTCATAACCGCTCCAGAAGCATCAGCCCTCATTTAGAAACAATGCTCTCAGCCAACATTTGTGTCAGCTGGAACATGAGTTCAGAACACCTGTGTCTTTGCGTGTCTCCAGCTGTGTCCCTGAAGTTGAGAACTGGCTGCTCCAAGGCAGTTAGCACTCTGACCATGTGCATGGTCTGTGCCAGGTGTGACCAGGGAGCCTCACCTAGGCTCTGCCTTCCAGCCCCTTCTGCCTTGGGCTGCGGTGGGATTCCAGAACCTCGGTGTCAACTGCTCATTTTTGCAAATTTCCAGCCTCCAAAGCATGTCTGTTGGCATCTGTTTTGTTTTTATTTGAAGGGGAAAGGTATTTACAAAGGTTAATTAGGAGGGGAGGGGCCTAGACATACAGGAAAGGAAGAGAAACCTTGGCTTCTGCAAAGCATACGGAGAAGACTAAGCAAAGAAATGGGAAGGGGATCTCAAAAAATTTTGTCAGATGCCGGAGCAGCGGGCGTGATACTGAGGGCTGTGAGCAGCCGAGGGTCTGTGGCTTGTAGTCAGGGAAGCTTCGGGAATGCCTGCTCAGTCTGAGGAGAGGGTGGGTCGTCCTCCTCACGGTCCCCTTCAGCCATCACTCACGCGCAGGAGGTCACCGGAGAACAATGGCTGAGAAACCGGCAGAAAGGCTCCAGGGTGGGGCCCCTGTGGCCAGCACACTAGCTTCCTCTGATAGGGAATGAAGGGAGCACAGTCTGATCCTGTGCTCTCCCGCCTTCAGCTGACAGAAGGCCTAGTCTGCGCCCAGGGCTCTGGGGGGGCGAGAGGAATGGGTCTGGGCTGGGGCTGTGCCGGCTGCGCCACCAGCAAGCCATGAGACTGGAGGCCAGGTCCTCAGTGGGAGGATGACAATGCCACCTCCAATGCTGACTCCCGGTGAGGCCAACGAAGCCTGCGTGCGTCCCCAGCATGGCCCGCCCCGCACACAGCCCTCCCTGACTGTGTGCTGGGACCATTGCTGTTCTGGGCTTGTCTGTAAAAGGAACGGCCCGGCCTCAGGGGTCTCTAAGGGTCTCTGTGTTTCAGAAGTTCTACCCTTGGAGCTTTGATTTCTCAAAGCTGTGAACTTTGAACAACTTAAAAAAAAATCTTGTGTTCTATGTACAGGTGATTTGTAATCACTGGTATTGACTCTGATGCTGTTAATCTAGTATGTGCAAATCCGGTGTTGACCGAGGCAGAGTTCAAAGGCACAGCAACCTTTACTGAGTGGGAGCCACCTGCCAGGGCCTGTCCAGGCCTGCCCCGTGCCTCTCACTCGGTCAGCACATAGCCCTCTTTGGGGGGTGTGACCCTGCCATTTGACAGACAGGGAAACTGCAGCTCCAGGAAGGGAGGCGACTTGCCCTACGGCTCATGGCTGGCAGGCTGAATCAGGATGCCGACAGAATCCACTCTGTATGGCTTCAAACAATATGCATTTCTTATTCTGCCATTTCTGGGGCTCAGGATGGCAGGCCTGGCTGAACTCAGACCCACAGTCATACTGAGGATCAAAGGGCAGGGGCAGGGATTGACGGGTGGGTTCCTTGCAGTCTTCCCACGGAGGGCCTCCATTTCTTGCTGTCTATGGCCTGGAAGCAGCCCTTAATTCTTCGTCCTACGAACCTCCCCCTGAGAGAACCTCCACAAGATGCAAGGTTCAGCCTCATGTTACATAATCACACACACCCCATTCCCTTCACGGCCGTGTCCTGTTGGGTTAAAGCAAGTCACAGGTCCCAGTCACCATCCCAAGGAGGGGATCCCACAGGAAAGTAATCACCGGGATAAGCCACTGGAGTGGCAGCCACCCCAGAATCTGCCCATCCACAGTAATTGGGCAGAAGATGCAACTTATAAATCCAGGACATACATACTAGAGGGGTGTGAGGTAAAGGAGGGAGGGGTCTGGTCAGGTAGGGGTGATGGAGGAAGACTCTGAGTTGAGATGTGGTGAACTCGTGGACTTGCACCAGAAGAGTGGACCCGTGGGGGTGTTGAAAGAGAGGGATGGTGAGGACCAGGCCTGGTGAGGAGGCAGGTGTGAGCAGAGGGTGTGAGGAGCAGGAAGCAGGTGGCACCCCGGTGACCGCTACCCCATCCTGGCTGGTGGAGAGTGAGCTGCTCCTCAGCCCTGAAGCCTTTCTCTTTAGGGCCAGGTAGAGGACCCCCATTCACCCTGGCATCTCCCAAGCACGTGAGTCTGACCTTACAAGGGGGATGGAAATTATGATTTTAGTTACCCATTCCTCTTGGAAAAAAAGAAGTGACGATACCCTTTTTAACACTGCCCGAGCCTCGAAACTGTTCGCATGGCAGGAATGATGACCCTGTGTTTTTCTCTCTGTGCACAGAAAGCGAAACTACCGATAGTGTGCCCAGTGATGAAGAAAGCGCTGAGGTAAGCACGCTGGCTGCCACGCCTCCTGCCACGCCTCCCGATGGCGCGGGGTCCCCGCTGCTAGTGAAGGTTCTTTTCTGTTGGTCATGAGGGTTACTCTTGGATTTGTGTGTGTGTGTGTGTGTGTGTGTAGTAAAGTATACGGAATATAACTTTTACCGTGTTGTAGAGTTGGAAGTATAAGATTAAGCCTTGGGGACCCCTTGGGAGGAAGGGCCTGGGAAAAGAGGTTGTGATGGCAGGAAGAGGAGACCAGACCGGACCGGGCCGGGAGAGCTGCGCTTCTTACTGCTGCAAACAGCCGCGTTCACGTGCAGGGGCGGAAGGTCCAGGTGGCCAAAAGCAGTGGCCAACAGTAGTCGTCAGAAAGTGCTCACTGAGCAAAGGTGGCCCCCTGTGCACGGGGGCCTTGGCCTGCTGTGCTCCCTTCACAGAGGCCAGGTGTGTGTTCAGTCTTGATTAGGAGTTACCTGCCTCCGGTTTCCCTCTGGGCTCACACAAGGGCAGGAACCGGCTGTAATGGTGATGGAAAGCATTCCTGCTAAAGCCTGTTTCGTGTCTGTGTCAGAGAGAGGGGGAGGGAGAGAGACACACATGCTAATAGCTGTTTGAATGAGTAGTTTCCCAGTGTACTTCCTTCCAAGTACAGTCCAGGAATCCTGAAAAGACAGAACTAGGTGTAGAAACTCACACACATTCCGACCCTGTTTCTTCAAGTTCAGGAAACCAGCTCCTCTGAATGACGCCTCCCTTGAGGCTGGCTGTTGGCTTGGCACCCTAGAGCACTAAGCGGCACCCATTTGAAAGCAGCCGAGGGGTAATCACTGTTTGGTACCGAGTTTCTCACTTCCCCGTCTCCAAAAATGCAAATTGACTCAAAGATCTGATGGGGCCACCCATGAGGAACCAAGTTGCCATGACAGACCAACCATCGAGGCCTAAGACCTGCCTAATGATCAGACTGGGCAGCCAGGGCAGAGGGGAGCCAGTAGCCAAGTGGCTGCCTGTTCTCCTGCCTTCGTAGTCCAGTCCGGGCTGCATTTCTGGGTGGTAGCAAATGGGAATTGGTAAAAAGGGAGGAGAAACCACCGCTTGGGGTATGATTAGCTGGACAGGGGCTTCTGCTAAGGGATATCGAATTGCTAAGCTTCTGCTCCTTCCACAACCCTTAAGAAATCCAGTTAAACACCAACACATGGGAAGGAATGGTGGTACTTTTTTTTTTTTTTTAAATCTATTCCCTAGAAAGCCAAGAAAATACATATTTTCACGATTCCCTTCGACAGGGACGACCACCCTGGCGGAAGAGGAACATTGAAGGCAAACAGTACCTCAGCAACATGGGGACGCGGAGCACCTACCTGTTGCCCAGCATGGCGACCTTCGTGACCTCCAACAAGCCGGACCTCCAGGTCACCATCAAAGAGGAGAACTACCCTATGCCCTTCAGCAGCTCCTGGCCCCCTTACCCAGACCACCCGCTCACGTCGTCCGTCACCCCCGCGCCCAGCAGCAGTCGGCCAGACCGGGAGACTCGGGCCAGCGTCATCAAGAAGACATCGGATATTGCCCAGGCCCGCGTCAAGAGCTGTTAAGCCTTTGACTTCCCCTGGTGGTTGTTGGGGTTTTCTTGGCTTTGTTTTGTTGTTCGTTTATAGTTTATTTTTCTCTCTGACACCTGTTTTAGACAAATCTAAAGGAAAAAGCCTTGATGGTAGAACGTGGATCGCTGTGTCCAACTCCAGGACTGGAGCGTCGCTTTAACTCAGGACTCCAGCCCAGTGGTAGACATGTGTCTCTAAGAGCCTGCTGGATCTCCCAGGGCTGCTCCCTCAAGTTCAAGAACGTCATAGGACCAACACCCCCACGGGCAGTGAGGTGCTGCATTGCCTGCGGTCAAGGCCAGCATGGTGGAGTGGATGCCTCTGAGTGGAAGAGAAAATGTGAACTAGCTGGAATTTTTTATTCTTGTGAATATGTACATAGGGCAGTACTAGCGACGTTTGCAGTCGGCTTCTGCACCTTATCTTAAAGCACTTACAGATAGACCTTCTCGTGACCTTGCCCTCTTTCCCAGCACATTCAGCACCCCTTCCCCGCCCTTCCCCATGCCTCCCATCCATCCCTCCCAGTTCCTTTCCTCCTTTTCCTCTCTCAGTGGATGCGTTCCACATCCCTGGAGGGGAGGAGAAGAAAATGAACTTCTCCACAGATGTCCCATGTTAAGACTGCTTTAAAAAAAAAGAGAGAAAAATCTTTCTAATCTGCTATGCTTGAATGCCACGCGGTACAAAGGAAAACTATCATGGAGACATTATGCAAATTCTCAGATTTGAAGACACAAAAAAAGTACTCTAATTCTAACCAGAGCAAGCTTTTTTATTTTTTATACAGGGAAATATTTTATTCAAGGTGAAAATTCTAAAGAAAATATAATTGTTTTTTATCTTTTCTACAGCAAATTTATAATTTTAAGATTTCTTTTCTTGTTTATCAGCAGTTGTTATTACATCCTTGTGGCACATTTTTTTTTAATTTTGTAAAGGTGAAAAAGCTTTTATGAGCTCATGTAGCAATCAAATTATCCTGTGGATTGATAATAAATGAATATGATATATAGTTAAATTTTTAATGGGCATCATGCCTGCTTTGTATGGGTCTGCTTTAGAGCACAGCCATGGGGCAGGACCAACAAAGTACCATTTCTTCTTGAGGACCAAACAATTTCCCCTTTTCCAGCACAAGACACATGGAGGGCTCACCCTGGGCCCGGCACTATGCTGAATGTTCTACAGGAGTTCCCTTCTGCAGTTGACAAGGTCGTGTACAGGGCAGGGATTTATCTCCACTTCCTGTGGAGGGAACGGAGGCTGAAAATGAGAGTGCCCGTACTCAAGGTCACACGGGTAGTAAGAGGCAAGGGTGTGCGTGAAGCCCAAGTCCAGTGTGACAATGGGGCAAGTCTTTTCACCACCCATCCTGCCATTCTGCTCTCCTGTGAGCAGGTGCCACCCGCCTCTGTGCTGCTCCTGTTCTCATCGAAGGCTAAAACCTGTGATTAAAATTCTGTATTAAGTCACGTGCCAGGCCCATGGACAAGACGTCTTCAAGAACAAGCAGTGTTTGCTGGGGTCGGACTCTAAGCCCATCTTCTTTCTAGAACCTGGGGCCTTAGACATAGGTCTCAGAAGTTAAGGGCCTATCCTTTTGAGTGAGAAGCGTGGATTGGAGGACCCCAGACACCCTCACCCGTGTGGTACTTTAGGGTATATCCCTGACCTTGGGGGAGCCCCACTGAGTCACCTCTCAATGCTCTTATGACATCTGTGAAATCGGGGAACTGAGACTTAGCTGCCTTGGGGGTTATGGAGGAGAGTGCGAGGTTAATATTTGAAAAGCCTCCTTCGGTCAAAGACAAAGGGCCAGTTTCATGCATCTCTCACTGTGTGGCTGCAGAGATAATTGGTGGTCATCAAATTAGCCAGCCCTGCACAAAAATTAGCAAGCATTCGACTGCTGGCTGTGTCGGCGTTGAAGCGCCACAGGCTGCTGGCAGACTGGTCCTGCGAGGGGCACTTTGCTGACTGTGTGTTTTCCTCTGTTTCACAGGAAAACTTCCCTTTCTTAGTCAAAGGAGGAGTCTCTGAGAGGAAAGAGGCACCCTGGCCTCCTTAGGACCAGGCTCGTAGTTAAGCCCTCTTCTCCCAGTTCCTCATGACTGGCATCTGTGTCATTTTCTTTAGTCACCCTGTTTTAAAATAAATTTAGAGAAACAGTAACAGAAGGCCCTGAGTCCCAAGGCCAGGCCATGGAAGGGTTGAGGGTGGCCCCGGTTCCCCGCCCCAAGCACAGGAAGAGAACCCCGCTCACTTCCTGCCTGGTTCAGCAGTCCTGCCGGTCCCCAGCGCCATCTGCCTGTTCCCTCCACCCCTCTGGTTGGAACCAGACTCCCAGAACCTTGCCAGGTGAAGGAAAATTCAGGATTTGGAAAAGCAGGATCGAAGTACCTACAATCCTCCACAGCTAATCAGGCCATGAAAAGCAGAATCACGATTAAATTGTTTCTAAGGGTTATGCTCCAGTAGTGTAGGGAAACCAGCTGGGTGGACAGTGCAACGCTGAAGGTCAGCAGGAGGCGGCGAAACCGGCGGGGCATGTCACGGACCCACGCCTCGGACCTTGTTATCAGTTACAGGAAGTCCCAGGGACACGTGCTTCCTCAGGCTGGCATCTGGGTGAGCTGATATGCTTTTACGATGGGCTTGGCTGTGTGCATGTGTGTGCATTTTAAGTGGCCAGCGCAGTGTGACAAACATGGGGACAATAGTCTCCATTCTCTGCAGCCAACACCGGGGTTCCTTCCTAATAATGAGGAACATGGCACAGCTGTGAACTCTGACCCCAGTAACAGGAATTTCCACCTCGGTGCAAGGTTGAGAGAACCCAGCACAGGCTTCCAGGGCACCATTTGCAAGTCTCTAAACAAATCCATGTTCAACTGTAACATATTTTCCATGTTTTGGTGAAGTTGCTGCCAAAGGAGGTGTTTAGTCTGTTTAAACGTATTTATAGAGAAGAAGAAATAGGCATGGATAAGAAATACACACAACACAAATCCAGTGGAAATTAAAACCCTCAAATAGAATCTCCGCCCCCCCGCCCCCCCTCCAAAGCTAAAGTGTACTGAATGATCAAGTAACTGCTAATGAGATGAAAATGTTAGGAACGAGTAAGATTGGTGATTTGGCGTGTGCTTGTGCTTTTGTAAATATTTTGCAAGTGAATGAAAAAGATATTAAGCCCCAAATGGCCTCCCGCTCTAAGCTAGAGAGATGGAACATTAGACATTCCATTTGCTTGAGGCCATTCTTTGAATGTCGCATTCATTCAGGTTTAAAAGCCCTGTTATTCTAGCTATGGACAGACAGACCCAGATAAAAGGTGAAAGTAAGAACCCCACTATTCTGCCAAATTGCTGCTGAAGAAAGACAAAAGGCATGCTGGGAAGCGGCTAGCAGACAGGTAGCTGAGACACGTCCCTGGCGTACCAGGAAAGCTATCCAGTGTCTTCGTACCAGTTTGCGTTTGGAAGGAGAATGGAGGCAGAAACTGGATTTTACCTGGTGGTATCCAGCTGGTGTCCAGCTGGTGGTGGAATTTCAGGATGAGATTCCACCCAGTGCCACACCTGGGGCCAGGGGACCAGAGCCAGTGGGATCTGAACCTGACCGTCAGCAGAAGGCTGGGAGCCAGCACTCTCCATCTGTTCCCAGGCTGTGGTGGACCCTGCCCCTAGGGTGTCAGAGTCCACAGGACTGGGAGCTTCTTAGGGCTGTGTCTCAGCCACCTTTCTTTCCCAACCTGTGGACCGAGGTTGTCTCCATAGTAGGCAGTCATCCCAGGGTCTCCTTCCCTTCCCCAGGATCATCATATCAGTGTCCAAAGAGCAGGGCGGGGACCTGTGGTTGTGCCCCTTAGAAATACAATCAGCCACGTTCCCCTGGAGAGCGGAGCCCCGGTTGTGCCCACATAAAAAGATGGTGGGTAGGATGATGCCCTGCCCGGCCCCTGGACCCCAAGAGCACCCTGTGCCTCGGCTTGGACATTGCTGGCCCCTCCGTGCAGGCAAACAAGGGTTTTGTGGAGGTTTCTTTCCACGGCCACAGCAACAGCAGGTGCAAGGGCTCCTGTCTCTCTCTGCTACTGAAAATAATGCCTGGGAGGAAGGAAGTGGCCAGGCCTAAGAGCTGGTTTTAGCGAAAATGTTAAGTCTGTCCAAGAACTTGAGTCATGCTGTGGAAAAATCAAGATGCAGGGCATTTCAGAGTTCGCACGGTTTGAAAAGAGCATTTTCTGGAGTCCTGTGACCAGTTTCTTAAGGAGAGAAGACGCGGGTACTCCTGTTCCTCCGAGAAAGCTGCCGGCTAGAGGGTCAGTCAGTTTCTCTGTCTCTGCTTCATAAACATGTTTAGACAGAGACGCTGGCTCTATGGAATGCTTTGCGCTGGGCTGTGCAACGCAGCCCGTTAACCCCTTACACACATGGTTGGAGAAGCGCCATCACATGCAACAGCCTGTGCGGCAAAAACAGTTGATTTTAGTAACATGACTGTTTTTTTGCAGGTGCAAAAAAAAATTTCAGGATGACAGCATCTCTAAGTTTCAGTTTTGATTGAGAAGAGCGTTTTGACATCTAAGTACCCAAACATCCATCCACATGAATCGTCAGGAAAGAGAATACCATGACATCCCTTCCATCTTCCAGAAGCTTGGGTCAAGGATCTGAGAATCCTCAGATTCTACAAATTCTCTCTAACACACCAGCTCAAAGGCATGAACATTTCAAATCCACAAATTATACCTGAATGCACTGCCTGAAACTTCAAGATAATGTTAGCAGTTACAGGGGGTGAGTTCCTTATGGTTACTGGTGGCTGAAGCTGTTCATTCCTAGAATTAACATTGATGAGAGTGAACTCTACAAAAGTTTCCTCTTCTGTCTTCCAACAAGATTATACACTGAAACTGCAGCATTTCCTCTGGGAAATGTGTATTGTGTATTAGCTCGTGTATTGTGTTTTAGTGTAACTATGAAATACAGAAGAGATTTCTTAGGCTGAGCCCTAACATATTCAGGGTCTAGGCAAATAGAAATTTTAGGAACAATGTAAAATGCAGCCCAGAGTCATTGCTCAAATTTCACCTGATGGCTTCAGGGGTCATTTGCAACTTGGCTCTGCTATGGGGAGGAAATCACAGGCTGATTGAATGAATGATTCATGTTTGCAAACTTTTATTTGCTAGATGGATTTAAAGTAATGTAATTCCAAATGCCTTCGTGAGCACCTCATGGATTTAATTAGGGGAACAATCATCTTGCTTTGCCCAGGACTGAAGGAGTTGTTCCTGGGTCAAGGGACTTTAGCACTAAAACTGGGAAAGCCTCTGGCAAACTAGGGGGAGTCGGTCACCCTGAATCCAGTGCTGTGTTTCAGAGAAGAAATATCGTTCTGTGTTCTTTGAGGATTTTCTAAATCTAGGTGAAAGCTTCATGAGGAAGCATTATTAAGGGCATATTATTGATGAGTCTGTTACCAATATGTTAATTTAATAGCAGGATTCTGTGTAGAAAAGTGGACTTATTCATTCAACTCTACTTATTGAGTTCCTTCTATTTGCTGAACAGTCCTAAATATTAGAGAGCTTTTCGAAGTGAAGAGAATACAGTCCTGGTTCTCATGGAGCTTAAATTCTAGCAGGGATGGACATTCAACCAATGAATATTCTTTCAGCGACTAAGGCGAGTGGAGAAAAACAAGCTGGAGAAGGGAGACCGGGAGTGACGGAGACATGCAAAGCCTTCATTTTAGAACTTGGATCAATTAAAGGGTTGGTGGTTGCAAAGACCAGCAGTTAGTGGGAAAGAGGAAAACCGTGCGTATCAGCAGGGTTCAGTTGCAGGAAATAGAAACCACTCTAGCTATTTTAAGCAGAAGGCACCGAACACAGAGAAGCTGGTGTTTGCAGCACCAAGCCGGTGCGAGGCCCTTGCTACCACACCCCCTCCATGAAGGTGGGACATCAGGAGGCCGTCACCGAAGGACAGACTGTGGGAACACACTGCTTTAGCTGGAATCTGAGAATCAGGAAGTCCCTGTCATCCCTACCCTAACTGATCTCTCGACACCCGTTAAATTACTGACTGAGCATTGAGACACGGATTTAGCAAGTCTCAATTTCTCCACAATCATGGCCACTGAAGGTCACAGCCAAATCAGCAGGAACGTGGCTTTTGCTTCAATTCTCACGTCCAGTCTCAGCAAGTGTAAGCAACGAGTTGAACCTAATTCACAGTTAGAAGCCCTGCTGCAAGAAAGCCTAGCAAACATGGTTCTAGATTTGTTAGAACATCCCGAGAATGAAATCTTTTTCCTGTACACTCCAGGGGAGTGGAGAGAGGTTAGGCTTTTAAAGTCAAATAAACCTGGATTTAGCTCTCCAGAACACTCTCCAGAAATAAGAGAAACTGTAAATATTGAAAAGGCCCCCTAGGAAATTGTGTCTACAAAAACAACTTTGAGACATTGTTTTTGTACACTCTCAGATTTAAGGACAGATGTACAGACACACACAATCTTCAGGGCCTGTATTAATCTCCTAGGCCTGCTGTATCAGGTTATTGTAAACTTGGTGACTTGAGACAACATAAATTATTTTTTTTACAGTTCCTGAGGCCAGAAGTTCAAAACCAAGATGCGAACAGGGGGCATGTTTCCTCTGAAGGCTCTACGGGAACACCCTTGCTTGTTTCGTCCTGTCTCTGGGGCCCTGGTGCTCTTGGGTTGTGGCGACACCCCTCCAGTCTCTGCCTCTGTCTTCACACGGCTTCCCCTCCACGTCACCACCACACCGTCTGTCTCACATCTACCCCGCTGCGTCTGTCTCTCAAATGAACGCTTGTGGTTGAATTTGTGGACCACCTGGGTCATCCAGGATGATCTAATATGAATATTCTTGACTTAATTCTATCTGCAAAGACCCCTTTTTCCAAATAAGGTAATGTTCCCACATTCTAGGGACTTGGGCATGGACATGTCTTTTGGGGGGCCACTACTGACTACACCACAGGGTCTCCAACTATAAGGTCAGATTACTTACAAGGGCAAGAATGTTAAACAAGCATCAAGTTTCTCATGAGCCAAGTTATAAAGCCAGTTAGTGATAGGGCAGCATTCTGAAGAGACTTAAGAGCAAGAATGTGGGCCAAAGATACTCTATTTAGCCAAGTTGTCCTTCAAGTATCAAGGTTAAAGAAAACAATTTCCACGTGCAATAACTCAGGGGATACCACACACATGTCCAGTAGGGCCCTTCCAGGGGGTGAACTCTCTCTGACCGAGAGATAACTGGAAGAACTTGAGCAAAAGGACTGGTGGTGGAAATGTATTTTATGAGGCAATTTTTTGAAATGTATTATCCCATGATAGTTTATATTATGTATTACATAATTATGCCACTATGTTCTATACTTATATATAAATTAATATTTTGTTACATAATTATATATTAATTGTATAGCTAAAGTCTAAAACAAGGGTGAGGACATGAATTGTAATACCTATATAGTACACATTCTGGAAAAGTAAAGATCATACAACTGAGAGAGGGGGAAGGGAGAGAAACAGAAGCTCGAACAGCCATGTTGACAGCTGCACAGCTAATAGGTGAAGGAGAGGAATATAAGTGAACGCACCGGGAGTAAAGCCTCTGTAAGAAATACGGGAGATTAAGGGCACCATAAATGGAACGAATACAAAGACAACTGCTGGAACAAACATACAGACATTCTGAAATGCCAAAAGAAATGAAATAATGAATAGCAAAGAAAATATGCCAAGTAAATATACTCTATACTCTATACTCTATACTCTATATATAGTCTATAATATAATAAGTGTAGCCCTGGCCGGGGGGCTCAGTTGGTTGGAGTATCATCCTGTATGCCATGGGGTTGCGGGTTCGATGGCTGGTTGGGGCATGTACCAAGGCTGCGGGTTTGATACCTGGTTTGGGTGCTCACAGCAGGGACCCTGTGATGCTCCTCTCTCTCAACAGGAAAAATGACATAACACAGGCAGTAACTGCAGCAGAAAATAATGACAGTCTTGAGACTACACATATGAGTCATATCAATAAATGGAGTGGATTTTGCTATTTCTTCTCTTTTCTGTTGATAGTGATAAATGAGCCAATTCTCAAACTGGCTTACAAGGCTAAACTTGACCCCCATGGCATATTTAAGGGACACACCTCCAACACAGTGATTCAAAAGACCAAAAGTAAAGAAATGGCAAAGATATACTAGAAAAACAACAATAGAGGCGAGGTAGTGATTGCTGGATCAAACAAAGTGAATTCAGGCCAAAAAGCTGTAAATGAGACAAAATATAGCAGGTTGAAAACCACAATTCGCAGTCAAGGTAAGTCATAAACATTTATGTACCAGCTAACGCAGCAACCACCAGCATAAAGCAGAAGATACTCGAGATGAGAACAGAAGCGGATGGAAACGCAATAGTAATGGACTTAACCCCACACTCAGCTTGGCCGGTCCAATGGAAAGGAAATAAAGATGTGCGTTCTCAACAATTTAATAGATGAGGTAGAGTTATGTGTATATATTCAATACTTCGCCCTAATACCTTCTTTTCAATTATAATGAACATGCATAATTTTAAAAAATTGGCCATATATTCATGTTTATGGTCACATTAACTTATCCGAAATGAGTTCGGTACGTCTCTCCTTTCATCGCGGTATCCCCTTGGTCTGATTCAAAGTGTGAGGCACATGTGCAGTGAAAACAGTTCTCCATTTAACGGGTAACCATGGCCCTTTCCAGACACAGCATAACAATGATCTCCTTTTTAAGGACAGTGCATGGGCTGCTTAGAGTACAGTGAGCTTTCAGACACCAGTATCTAGGGAGAGCAGGAGTCTCTCAGCCTCTGGGGAGGGATTTGCTGCTGCTTCTGTCTGCCACGAGGCATGCCCTCCGGTGGTTCTGGGTGGGCTGTGACATGAACACCACCACCACCAGCCCCATGGCAAGGTCAGCGGGAAACATGGAAAGTCAGAGGTTAGCCGCACTTGAAATACATGCGGAGGACAAACGCTGAGCGTTCACGCCTTCCGTAGAGCATCTACAAAGTATCTCGACGCTCTTGCTGCAGCAATCGCCACTTACCAGACGGTCTAAATCCACAACCATTTATTTTGACAACACAGTTTTTTGAAAAGTACTTGCTTAATGTAAAATTTATTACTTTCTTTTTGCTTCTCAAGGAAGTAGATGATGAAGATGTAAGTTGCACAAAGTGTCTGTAGACATTTATTATCCAGCAAGGGACAGTGGTGGTATCACGGACCACAAGAAAACTTGTGGACAAAAATCTGCAAAAGAAATATCAGCATCTATCTCAAAAGTTAGTAGTTATGTTAAGATTATGTTAAGATTAACCTAAGCAGCGGCAAAAGATTCATTTACATCAACACATCACTGGGAAGCAGTGATGATTTTTTATTTAGATCAAAGGCCTTTCTTTTAAGTGAATTCTTTTCATCGTGGCCCAGGTCCTTCCAGGAGCTGTGAAAGTCCAATCCTCCAAGAGTACCACGCAGAGACACATGGGAATGGGAAATGGGGCTTTTCCCCAAAAATCAACTTGAAAAAGTGAGAGGTACAATATCTGAAAGTTTGCATGATGAGTGAGGGGGTAAAAGAGGAGGATTCCATGGCCAGAAATGAGAGGGAAGGGTTTCTAGTTGCCCCAACAGAGATGTTGCCCTTTCCTGTCTGACACAGGAGTGAGGAGTGAGGAGTGAGGAGTGAGGAGTGAGGGGTGGGGGAGCAGAGGGCCAGGCCCTGTTTGTGGGTCCTCCAGCTCCTGGGTGGGCAGCGCTGTGCGTACCAGTGGGGGCGGCGGCTGCAGACACACACATGGGGTTCGTTCACCCCACCCTGGGCTAGCCCTCACTGAAACAGACTCTGAGTGCCCACGAGGCGACTTTTTCTTCCAGAGCTTCACGGAAACTCCATGTGGACCTGTGCGTCTGGGCCTGGTTCGGCTCCACCCTCCTGGGTAAGTTCTTGTCACCTATTTACAGGCTGGGGATGTACTCTTTGTTATAAAGCTGGGAATTTTGTCAGAGGCAGCCAGACAAAACAGGAAGGGAGGGGCTTTGCTGTGTGAGAATGTGTAACCAGGATTAAAGAGTAGTTTGCTTTATAACTTTATTAGAAAGAAACAAAGCAAACACCCAAAGCAAGAATAAACACACAGGAGAACATACAAAGCTGCAAAGCACTTTCATAGGATTAATTTTAATTCCTGTATCAGATGCGAGGGGTGTTTCGCAATAGCTGGGCGTCCATACACATTCAAATGAGGTTAAAAACCCTAGAACAAGAGCCTTTAGTCCTTGCAGTGAAAATGCACATTTGCTTAGGAGCCTTCAGGAAATGAAGTCTGATCTGGAAGAGATTAGCCTCAGGGTAGTTCAGGCAGGAAATTTAAGCAAAACTATTGTCGTCTTCTTCCTTTTTAGATTGGTTTTCTCTCCAAGCTGGGACTTGAACTCTGTGCTCTCCAGGGTTGTTTCGGGAAGGTGGAGCTGGGGTGGCAGGAAGGGCAGAGGATGGCTTGACTTGTTAGCTGGTAGACCTGCTCCAGCTCTGTGGGCCAAGTAGAGTTCTCGAGGCCTTGTGATTTTTGGAAACTGCCAGATTTCCACTAGTTGAAGATTCACTTTATTTCTTCACGTGTTAACACTTATGAAATTAGGACCTGGAATGCCAGCAGCTGGGCAGAGGAGCAAGGTGGCATCTCAGCTGGCACTGTTTCCGGCCACACAAACGTGGCCAGCCTAGGAGCATCTCATCACCTTCTTAGCCACTTCTGTGTCATTATCTGCATCGGTGGCACCATATACTGTTAACCTCTGACCCTGATGGCTGCTGAAAATGTCTTCACCAAGATGGCACTGCTGTACGGTGTTGAAACGGGGGTCACCGCGTGCACATAAGCTGCCTGGCCGATGCCAAGCCTTGAGAATCGCCTCATCACGCAGAATAAACTATAAAGTTCTCAAAGACAGGGGAAATAGGTGGGACCGCTTCACATACTGTGAAAAATTATACAGGCTCCCAAACTGATCAAATGTTTCTAGTCACTTTCAATAGAAGCCGCTTAATGCTTCAACACAAAGGAAAAGCCAAATTGTAAGTTTAACCAAAGAGGATTCTGCAAGATGCCTTCAAGTGACATTGTCAATATTAAGAGTGCGTAGCAAGTGGCCACATTCCTAAACATGATCGGAAAGCAGGGTGCCCCCCAAAGCTGTGGATAACGCAGGTGTCCAAAAGGATCTGGAAGACTGTTCAGTTTCTGATTATGAAATAAGCTAGGGGTTTGCAGTCTGAGTCAGGTGACCGGCAGATAGAGCATTCTCTTCTTCCATGGTTACATTTCAAAGAGGTACTGGCAAAAGGCTTACTTGGCCATTAAAAAGATTTACCCACATCTAAAGAGGACAGAGAAAGAAATTCTGAAAGAACAGGGAGAAGGGGACAGTCTCCTCCCTTCTTTTCAACAGGAAGAATTCGGTCTCTTATTTTTAATTTGCCTTTACACGCCCCAGCATCTAGAACAGTGCCAATGCTAGGTATTTGCTAAGAGTTGCGGGATGAGGAGGTAAACGAAGCATCCTAGCATGACTGTCTGAAGGCTTAATCCGTGATTGCAGACCCCGTTTGCAAACTGCGTTCCATGGGATGTGACCATAGTTCCGGCGGATGGGAATGGGATTTTTCCATTTTTAAAAATTGTTTGGCATTTGTTCTTTGTCATTTTCTTTTTTTATCCTCATGTAAAACAATGATTGAGATATTGCTTACATGCAGCCAAATTAATCTTTTAAATGCATTCAATTCAGTTCTGACAAATGTATAACCATGTAACCGCCAGCACAACCACGATATAAAATATTTCCTGCACTCTGGAAACTTCCTTCCTGCCTCTGTGGAGTCATCCCCTCCCCACCTCCCAGACTTTCGTGGCCGCTTATCAGCTCTCTGGTCCCACAAAGTTTTGCCTACTCCAGGATGTCATGTGAATACAATGCACAGCCTTTTGTGTCTGGCTTTTTTCTCTCTGCATGATGGATTTGATATTCAACCATGTCATTCAATCATGCATCAGTAGTTCATCCTTTTCCGTGTTGTGAGCAGTATTCCATCCTATGGATGGATCCCAGTTTGTTCACCCATTTATCCATTGACAGTTGAGGGAGGAAAGAACCCCCTTTCCTTCGCCCTCCTTGGTTCAAGTCACTGAAGCCCCAGAAACCGAACCGATAAAAGACAGATGAACAGCAAAACAAGGCTCACTTCATATGCATAAGGGAGAGACCCTCCCAGAAATCAAAACCCTGTAAAAGGCTATCAGACCAGGAGGCTTGTCTACCATTTTAGGAAAAGGGCCATAAAATTGTGGAGAAGTGATAAGACAAAAGAAAAGCGTTTTGAGCTTTCAGGGGCAGTAAACGAGGGAAGGCTCGTGTGCAGGGGACTGGATGGAAGATGAGTGTTCCTCCTGAGTAAAGTGCGTCTGTGCAGGCCCACGTTGGCGCCGACTTTCCATCTTCTTCATGGTCACAGAACTCTCCAGGAGAGACAATTTATGGCCGTCCTGCTTCCTCAGAAGGTTCTGCTCTCAGTCAGATAAGGGAAGCTCTGAGAAGATGCCTTTCTTCGTCTGTGGATTCTCAGTTGACTTCAGCTCAAAATAATCCTTATACCAAAGCGGCATATATGGGGGTGACAGAGTCTGGTCCTTTTCAAAGGACATTTAGGTTGTTTACAGTTTGAGGTGATGATGGGCAAAATATTTTAAGCATCTCTGTGCTAGTTTTGTGTGAAGTTCGGTCCGGTAGGTATTTAGGGGTGGGATTACTGGGTATTGGGTAAGTGTGTGTTATAGGCTGGACTGAGGGCAGAGAGGAGGTGGCCATCTGCAAGCAGGAAGAGAACCCTCACCAGAAACCAGACTTGCCGGCATCTTGACCTTGGACTTCCAGCCTCCAGAACTGTGAGAAAAATAAACATCTGTTGTTTAAGCGTAACGATATTTTCTTATGGTAGTCCAAGCTGACTAAGACAGTGCATATTTGACCTTATTGTGAAAAAATGCTGCCACACCATTTCTGAAAGTTGTGCTGCCATTTTGCACTCTGACTGGCAGTGAACAAGAGGTCAGCCCCTCGCTGGGCTATCGTGGGCTACTGACTGCCAACACAAGGGTTTGCTGGTTATTGGTGGCTGTTTCCAAAGGTTGCATCTGACTCAAATTCAGAGATACATCTCTCAGGCCCTGCCACCTTGACTTCCGGCCATGCTGCCGGAGACCCTCCTGTGGATCACATCTCCACAGGGCACACCTGGCCTCCGCCAGAGACGACTCCCACCACCAGCCTGAGGGAGAGGCTTCCACCCTCTGGCTGAATGGGCTTGGATTTTCATCAGTTCCCCATGGCAGGGCTGAGACCACATTATGATGTTGAACAAGCGTTGGGGAAGGTCTTCAAGAAGGTGTGACCCCTGCTCTGACCTCTGACCTGGTACAGGGTGATCAGTGAGTACCCACTTGTCCCCCTGTGTTTGGAACATGTGCTCTGCTTGCCTTCCCCACACTAGAAGCTGCCCAAGGACACAGTCTTGAGATCATCATGTGCTAATGAAACCATCTGGCCTGGGTACATGACCAACCCCAGTCAAGGCCTCCACTGGATGGGATTGACCTCAGTTAAAGCCTCTGTATAAACTCTTAAGACATAGGCGGGCGGGTATGGGAAACTGCTCATCCAGGGCAAGCCTTATAAGTTTATTTGTTTATGAAACCCGCCACCTACCAAGCTGAAAGGCTGGGCTGTTTGCTTTGGTTTCTCCCTGTCCTCTGCTTCCAGGGGCCAGGTTCAGATTTCACCCTGGAAGCTCCCAAGGAGATTGCAAAACAACAGGGTTTACTCAAGGTTCAAGGGTAAAGGAAGAAACATAAAACCATACATATACATAGATATAGACAGAGGTGTAGATATAAACCTAGATAGAGATATTCCTGGGAAATCATTTACAAATATTGCACAGATGAAGGTCTGCCCCAGGTTTTCCCACCATGCCGCCACCTGGTCATCACCAGGGCTTGCTCCCATGTGACCAGGGACAGCCCACACCCACTGCCAGAAACACTCCGGTACATCCCTCCTCAGACTCAGCACCAAAGTAGGCCCTGGCTCCAGAGAGGAAGACGTTGTACCCTTTGCCTCAGTTCAGGGTCCTTATTTCCTGTCCAAGAAACAATCTCTTGCTAGGATGATGGACAGTTGGAACGTACGACCTTCAGGAAAACCTCATCCCTTCCTGCAAGAGGCTATGTGATCATCACACAAAAAGGTGATAGCAACCTATTTGCCGAAGTCTGGTTTTGAGAAGCCTAGGGATGCAGGTCCACTGATGGGCTTTTTGTGACAAACGCTTCACAGAGATTTCAGTGAAATGGAGCTCTAAATTATTAATGTGCCATCGCCATAGTCTCTCTCAACAGAGCCTGGGGGACTGAGCCAGAGGAGGAGTGCTCTGCAGCTCTTCACATGGAGCCCAAGTCGTTCCCCTGGGTCCTGCATGGGTTTAAGGAAAGGGTGAAAGAACGACACTCCGTGGCAGGTGCATTCTGCGACCACAAGTTCTCTGATACTCTTCCCGTCATGGGGTTAGGTTTGTGTCCTCTGCCCTGTACTGTGGCTGGGCCTGTGACCGCTTTGACCATTAGAGAATGGCAGAAGTGATGCCATGACTTCCAAGACCAGGTCACAAAAGGCCATTCCTATGGTCCCACCTTATTGTCTAGGAATCCTTGGAGCCCTGAGCAACCTTGTAAGTAGCCCAATTAGCCAGTGGCTGGTGTGTGGCGGAGAACACTCACCGGTGCCCTGGTCAACAGGCCCAGCTGCAGGTGAAGAGTCCATGATCCAGGTGTCACCAGGGCTGTGCTTCCTTCTGAAGGCTGGAGGAAGAATCCTTCCTTGCCTCTTCCAGTTCATGGTGGCCCCAGGGATTCCTGGGTGTGTGACTGCATCACTTCAGTCTCTGCCTTGGTCTTCCTATGGCCGCCTCTCTGTGTGTCTCCCTGGGTCTTCCCCTCTCATAAGGGCATCTGCCGCTGGATTTAGGGCACATCCTAAAATCAGGATGATTTTATCTCCAGATCCTTAACTATAGTTAAATCTGCAAAGTCTCTATTTTCAAAGTCGCATTCCAAGGTTCTCGGTAGCCATGAATCTGTGGGTACACTCTACAACAGGTTACAGATCTCTCGGCAAAAAGTAGCTTTTATTTTTTCTGCAATTCAACATGATCGATCTGTCAAGCCCTCTATCCACTTGATGGCAGAATGAAGGTTTCGACTCAGCCTCTTTTGGGTAAACTGAATTTTAGGGCACTCCCCTCCATCTTTTATTCCTCAGCTGGTCTGTAAATCCCAGAGTGGTGAGGGTGAGGCAGTGCCCAGCAGTGGGGAGGATGGAGGACAGCAGGTCACACAGAGCCCTCTTAGTGCTCTGCCGTATTCCTTGAAATGTAACTGCCTGGGGCGATTCACCTCAAAGTTCTTGAAGCTTAAGCCACAGGGTCTTTGACTAGCTTGGGCCTCTTCTAAGTCCCCACAAGGAAGCTCAGAATCAGTTCAAAGGTCATATATTTATAAAATTTGTGAAAATAAGACATTTAAGCCACACATTAAGACAGCTGGCTGGTTTTTTCCAGTCTGGCTTTTCTCCGTTTCTGTTTTTCTTGCGTCAGTGTTAGGAGTGGTCCTGGGTGTTGTTTGCGTTTGTTTTAATGGAGTTTGAGTTGGAGATATATTCAGTTTGGGTTAAATGGGGTATATTTGCATGGCTTTCAGACCAAATCCCATGTGGTTATTAATAACTTTCCTGATGAGGAATGACTTCCAAAAATACTCTCCCGGCCCACTGGGCAGATTCACCCCAGTGTGAGGACACGAATGTGCAGTGTCAGAGAATGGGTTGCGTCGTGAGCACATGAGCGCGTGGGGAGTGGGGGAGAAACAACATCTGAAATGCGTGGAGCCAGAAGCTAGTCTGCAGGAAATCCTACTAGCCCTCCACATACAAAACTGTTGGGTAGAGGATGACATTCTCACGACACTTACTCAAAGGCTAGTTCTCCCCACTGGGAATGACCTTGGAAATGAAGAGTATTTCATCGTAAGTTCACTATATATATTTGTCAGACTTCCCAAGTTCCTGGGGCACCAACCCGTGGTGGTATTGCACATAGTGACTATGCCTGACACAGTTCCTCTGTGAAAGGGAGACCATAAAGGCTTCCCCAAACTTAAAGATAATCCTGAATATTGATAAGATGTTATCAATAACAACTTGTAAAGTGGGAAGGAACTTTCCAGCCGTCTACAGGAAAGGATGTAGTATATGTATATTCTTTCTATAAAATAATTAAACATAGGTAGCTAATAAAAGTCTTTTAAAAGTATGGTAGGGATATTTTGTGCAGTGAAAAATCTTAATTTTCTGGACTTCTTGATGTTTGTGTTACTTGTCAGTTTTAAATTTATATCTCATTTTTTATTCTTTTCTCACTCTATTGACATTCATCCCTATTTTTATATTTATAATGTTGCATTATTTTTTCTTCAAGGGGGCACCCCAAATTATATCAACTTTGGGATCTCACAAAACGTGAATCCAGTTCTGTCTTTCTCCTCTTTAATCTGCCCACACCTGTCTGGAATTTCTATGGCTTCCTACTCTACTTCCCCCTACTGAACACCTGACCTGAGAAGAGGAAGCTGAGCCCCTTACGTATTCTTCTTTCCAGCTGTAGCCCAGGGAAGAATTTGACAAGGGCTTTCTTTGGGTGTGGCTCTTTGAAGCTCAGAGCAGCAGTGAGCTGTCATTTGGAGGGAGGCCATGCACCTCAGAAAGAAAGCTGTGCCTGGTTCAGTCTTTAGTTGGGAGAAGGGGATAGTACGCAGCTGTAGAGATAATAAAGGTGGAAATGATGGCTCTGAATTCTTGGACTTGACAGAAGCCTGTTGAAACAACAGTTGTTGTGGGTGTTGGATGAAGGGAGGGGACCTCCCTTCTTTAAACCATCTGTGCATCCATGACAAAGGAATACGGACAATGGGGTCTCTTGGGAGTTGCAATCACCAGAAGTCTGTGTTATTGAACATTTTCAGAAATAACCAGGGATTGTTAGAATTTTGTAGTGACATTTCCAAGTCTACAGTCTCTGGTATGGTCCAAATCTGTCGAGAAGGTCAGACTGCAGAAAGGCCCCCGAGGATCCTGAGAATGGCCGAGAGGATGCTGGCTTCCCTTCGCCCCAGCTGGGACGGGGGCCGGTGAGTGAGGCTGGCAGGCTCAAAGGGGCCGAGAGGCTCAGTCTTGAAGTCATATGTCCAGATAACAGAAGTGTCAAGGGACTATAATAAAAGCTCAAAATCCCACAGTGTGTAGGAAATTATGGGCAAATTCTTCGGGTTCCACATAAGTGACTTTCAGATTGATGAAACTGTGTGTGTTCGCATAATGGATAGTAGACTTTGGGGAGTTTGGTATGTAAGAAAGGACCATGTGTGCAAAAAACCAAAACAATCTACAGGTATATATACGAATCACCTACTTGCTATTGTCCAAGATTCTTACAAAGCCTCAGAGGAATAGGAAGTGCGGAGAGATGACGAGGTCCTGTAGTCTCTCAGACGAGGAGCTGTGTAATTTCGCTAGAACACTTCAGTCTGCTATTTAGAGACATGATAAGAGCCTGTCTTTGGAAGCAGAGAGACCTGGGTTTGCATCTGGGCTCAGCTCCTCTGGGTTCTTGAGAAAAACCTCTAACCTCTCCGACTTTCAGTTTCCTTGTGGGCACCGTGGATGTGAGAGCCCTGTCCCCAGAAACTCACAGGTGCTGTCAGGATGAAATCATAAATGTAGGACTCAACTCTTCTGTACCCATAATGTCCTAAAGCCTCAGTTACAGATAAAACGTGATAAAGTGTATATGAGGTTTTTGCATGAGCATTTTCATTTGAAGCAGTCAAAACATTTCTGAGGGGATAGGACCTTGGTCTACTTATTTATTATGTGTGAAGGGGCATGCTGGCAGGTGCCCTGCACAGGATCCCATCCTATTGCTGCCCCCATGAGGGCTCACAAATCTTAAATAGATGGCATTGCAATTTACTGTGAATGACCAAGGCTAGGCTAGCAAACCTAGTGAAAATACTTTCATCAACAAAAGTCAGCTTTGGGGCTTTCCTTATAAAGGCTAATTCTAGTCTTCCTTGAAATTTTTAAATAGCTCAACAAGCCTTTGAGCCTTGACAGAAGCAGAGGAACTGTTGGCTTAGGAAGAAATAAACTACCTTACATGCACAGACGCTTGCAAAACTCGGTCGTTGCTCTCAACACTCTTTGAGCATTTGGGAGCCAAGCTACATTGTCAAAAGTAACACAAAGGCTTTTTCTGGAATCCAACTTCAGCAAGGGATTAGCACCGATTTTGAGAGATTTCATTTGTCTTGTTTACATTCCTTGTGCAACCTCAGAACACTGTGTTCCGTCCCTTAAAATTGCACAACAACAGTGCCACGCAGCGCTGGACAGCCTTCCTCTCCAGGCCGGAATTGCTTCTGGCTGCCACTCCTCTCAAGCAGCTTTGAGTCCCTAGGTGGGCTGGTCGGCAGGGAAGCCCGTGGGCTCTAGAGATAACCAGACAAACCCGGGCTCAGGCTCTTCCACTGTCATTTGTGACACACTGAATCTGACTCTCACCGTGTTCTTGCTTTCTTCTGTGAAAGAGAAGTGAGACTGTTACTGCCTTGGGGGGAACATCAGAAAGGCTGAGTGAGACAGCGTGTGTAAAGCGTCCGGCGCAGTGCCTGGTCATCTTCAGCATGCCAATGAGAGAAGTCATTACGTAAATAGCGGCACTAAGGGAGCACGCGGTGTTCTTTTCTTTGCAACGATCTCCAACACCAGATTGCTGTGCCTTTGCTTTAAAGTCTCCGCAGATGCACCCCCAAAAAATGTTTTATTCAAGAAAGTGATACTAAGTCACATGGATTCTTGGCTTTAGTAACTCTCGTTTAAAATGTTCTGTGATGCCCTGCCTGGTGTGAATCAATTGGTTGGAGCGTTGTCTCGTACACCGAAAGGTTGTGGGTTCGATCCCTGGTTGGGGTGGGTGTGGGAGGTGGAAATATATCAAGTTTCTCTCTCATATTGATGTCTCTCCCTCTCTCTCCACCTCCCACCTCTCTCTCACTCCCCCGTTCCTCTCTCCCTAAAAGCAGTGAAAATTCAAAAATAAAATTAAATAAATAAATAAATAAATAAATAAATAAATAAATACTTTTGTGGCCTGGCTGACAGGCTGTCTTGGTGACCAGTCGGCCATTCTCTGAACCGATGTGGCCGTTGTGGCATATCTGTAGGTTGAGAAGGGACTCCTCCCTGCTGACTGTGAAGAACACTATGTGAAGGAAGTCAGCCTTGTCTGAGGATGAATTGAAAATACGTGCGTCTCTGCAGCCCCGCCTTGACATGGGTATGGCAGCAGACCCTATGCTATTGTCGTGCACAGTTATGTACATGAAATCTCACTTTCCAATGAATACATTTTCTTCAAACTTTTTGCACATGGGGGTGACTCTCTCAAGGCGAAGGCATCAGGCAGGCCCTGAGCAGGTTGAGAAAGCACATTTGGGTGAACCTGGCCAGGGAGGAGTGAATGGGCTGGGGTTTTCTTCTGTGTGCTAAGTGTTTGTTCCTGGAAGCTGGTGGAAAGCACCCAGTGGTGCAAGGGTGGGGGGAGGCAGGGGCACTCGTCAGATGGCATGGTAGGTGGAGAGCAGATTTTAGAGTTACATTGGGCCGAACTTGAATCTCAGCTCAGCTGCTCATCGTTTATTTTGAATAAGCTACTTAAAGAAAAAAATTCTATTTCTGCCCAACTTAAAAAAAAAAAAAAAGAATGAGCTATTTACCCTTGTTGAGATACCTCAGTTTAAACTGAAAACCTGATTTCTATCTAGCAGAACCATTATTACTGGTATAGACAGAAAGTTGTACTGTACTTCACACAGTGCCTAGTCTGACGGGATAACAGCAAATGATAATTTGCATTGCCATCCCTTAAAACCAATCTAGGTCTCCTTACAAGGAAAGCGATGGGCCGCAGAGGAGGCCGACTTGTTACGTGAGTGATCCATCTCTACACAGGCCTGTCTGCCCTGGGAGTGACGTCAGTAGTAGGTGCTTGCAGAAGAACCGGGACAATTAGGATCTATTACGAAGTGAGACCCAAGCCAGGGCCTAGCCCCATTGCAAACCTTCTTATGCCTGGTCCCAGCTTCCCAAAGTTGGATAGGTGGGGGTGCCCACCTACCGCCGAAGACCAGAGGAACACTCTCCTCTTTCCCGATGCCCTCCCCATTTGGTAGCTTTCCTGGGGTGAAGGAACACTGGAAGCGTAGAAGGCTACAGCGCTACTGTGCAAGAATGTGAGCTGGCTGGCAGAGCCTCATCCATTTGTGTTCATGGGAGGGACCATCTCTCAGCTCTGTAGCACTATTCCAAGCTAAATGGAATACAGACTAAGACAGCAGAGTGCGAATCTTTTGGATCTTGGTAGGACTGAGTTTGACCTGTGTCACTGGCCACAGTCCTGGGGATGGGCAGAATCCACCGTGTAAACAAGCTGTGCGGTAGAAGGGTTGGTTTTTCACTGAAAAACTATGCTCATTTCTGTTTCTGGGAAGTTGATGATCAACCAGGGATGACATTTCCCAGAAATACGTGCATCTAATTTGGGCCATATCTGAGTTCTGGCTGTGGGAATGTGGGTGAATCCATGGAGACACTTCCAGTCCTGGCCGACACAATCCTTTGCTCCCTCTCTGTAGGTTGGCCGGACCACTGCCGTCGTGCGTTGAGGATGGCACTGCCCCTTATAGCTGGGGTCTCCGTGGGATTATGTAGAGTGGAGCTCTGCCTTCCCTTGCCTAGTGTCACTTGGACACTACATGAGTAGGAAATAAATTTCATAAGCAAAATTTTGTACTTCTTATAAATAAATAATGGTATTTTACCACTGAGCTTTGGGGGTTTATGTTTGATAGCAACTAGCACCATCTCCACTAATACAAAATGGTGGGAAGGACTTTTCTCTGAATGTCAGCCCAGGAATGCTGGGGATTTTGCTGTGTAGTGACCAGATCATCGAGGGTGCCTAATGGGTGATTACACTAAATAAGACCACTGTACCTTAAAGCAACAGTCAGAACGTGCTTACACCCCTCGGGACCAGAAGAAGCCTAATATTTAAAATTCAAGTCTGGAGCCTTCAATGTTGAGCAAATTTATAACACACAATAAGCCCCAGCTAATACAGAAGGAAACATTTATTTACAGATTATTAAAAGTTCTTTCTTGTAATTTCTTTCTCTGAAGGAACATATTTGGAGTTACCTTCTCAGAGATTATTTATTGATGAATTAATTTAATGGGGGAAGAAAATACAAAAATTTTGTATTTCTATCCTGCTCTGTACAAAATTCTTCAGATGTCTTAAACAAAGAAAACAATAGTCCAAATAATAATCGCTTGGATTCCTAAATGTCTCAACAACATCTATGCATGACTGTTAACTGCCAAGATAATATCACAGGATCTGCTGTGTTCTGTTTTTTATTGTAAACCTTCCCCATATAAGGAAGCGTCTTGTGAAAAGACAGCTCACTGTAACTTCAGTCACTTTGGCAGGGATTATTCTGCTTTCCTTATCAGCCTGTCACATAGACTTTAGACTGGGAAGTTTGCCAAGTTCCTCACATTTCAGCCACATAAAGCAAAACTCACCGGAAGCGGGCACTTCCCTTCTCTTCTGAGCAACAACTGCTTTATCCAGCCACCGGAAGTCCTGCCGCTGTCAGCTGAATGGTGTGTGTGTGTGCACGCACATCTGTGTGCAGCACACCATGTGGCGCAAAAAATAATGTCTGTATGTGAGGCAATAGAAAGCACTTTTCCCAGACTGCCTGGAAATCCCTCACCTATCTGAGAAGCTTCCTTGGTTGCCTTCTTCCCTCAGGGCCTCTCCTGCCAGGGCTGGGTGCCCTGGAGGATACCGGGCAGAGGGTGCTGTGCCTACCTTCAGGGGTCTCTAGGCACCTACATTCTGCTCATTTTCTCCTCTAGAAAAGTGATTTAACTCCCAAAATATTTTTCTTGCTCCCAGTGAAGTGACCCTGAGCACTGATTTTTGTTGTGATTTTCTCTCACCCAGCACTGCGTCTGAGATTCTGGTGAAGCCGCTGATTGTCTTCTAATTGTTCAAGGTGTCAGTTTACCTGAGACCATAAAGGCTATAACCATACCTCTGACTCAGGACACTCCCAAGCAGTAAATTCAGGGGTAACTGTACCGGCTATTCATCCCTGGTGCCTCAGCTACCATTGCTGCATAAGAAGTTACCCTCAAAATTTAGTGACTTAAAACAATTGCCTTATTATGCTCATGGGTTTTGTGGATTTGGAATTTAGACAGCAGGAAGGCCCTGCCTCTGTTCCATGATGTCGGCGGTCTAGACAACTGGGGTGATGCAGCAGATGAGGGACAAAGTCAGCCGAAGAGTCTTTTGTACACATGTCTGGTGTTGGGCCTGGGAGCATTTGAAGATGGGTGCTGTTGGCTGGAGCACCCTTCCTGGGCTTCCCCGTGGGGTGTGCCTTCCTCGCAGCACGGCAGCCTTACGTGGTGGACTTCTAACGCAGAAGCTCAGGGCTCCAGGTGCAAGTGCCCCAGCAGCCAAGACCAAAGCCCAACAGCCTCTATGCCCAAGAAGTCCTGTAGTATCAGTTCCACTGCATTTTCGATAGAAATTAAGTAATCCATTTATTTTTATATTCCACAAGTATAATTTTGGAAGGGCTATTAAACAAATTTCAGCAATAACTGTTAACTCAATAGACATAGTCAACCAAAACAGCATTTATTTAGAAAATATTTTTATTAAATTTAATCGAGTGACATTGGTTAATAAAATTATAAGGTTTTAAGTGTAAACCCCTGACCCTTTAATACAGAGGAAGTGTCTTATTGCATCACCAATGATAGGGATGCAGTAACAGAGTCAAGGGCATGTTAAAGAAACTAGATGATCTCTTCCAAATGCTAGCTAGTTGATAAATACTATAGTACAAACATGGATTAATGGTTATCATGGCCAACAGTGGTTTGCAGAATAAAACACGTGAGTCACAGATCTGCTCAGATCAAAGGAAGGGAATTCAAATCTATGACTTCACAGAGTGGTGACAAAGTTCTAGAAGAGCCTGGATAGGGGATGTTGTGATCTTTTCATCTTTGGAAAATACAGTCCACCCTGGATTCTGCTTTGAGGGGATGAGAAGGGATTTATGTTGCAGAAGGTGAAGCCACATGTGGCTGTGAAACCAGAAAAGCTGGCATTTGTGCCACCTGTAACTACCAGAAACAATAAGTAGAGACAAGGATTGAATCTTTGTGGGCACTTTATACAGATGCTGGCCATTTGAGAAGACAGCAGGTTATGTGCCCTAGAAATCATCTTAACATCTTATCTGGAGCTGACTTTTTTATAAGGAGAAGAAAAGGGTTGGTAAGGGGTTTGGGATTCAGGAAAAAGGTTAATCAGATAAAAATTGCAGTCTGGTGATTTTCCTAGCCTAGGATCCCTTCCTCTGCTGATCAGTGACTATCTGCATCCTGGTTGGAGGACGGTCCCTCCGTGAAGCACAATGGCTCAGATAACCTCTGGATCACTTGCAGTCCTCCTAGCGCACAAAAATTGAATTGCTTTCAGGCCTCCTGGAGTCAGGGTAGGTCCAGTCATGCATTCTAGTTCCTGGAAGAATAGCTTTTACATTCATTAATCACTAAGCCTATTAACTGTCACTAAAGCTAAGCCTGATTAACTCTCAGCATTCTGCATTTTGCAAAGAGCTCTGGAATTCAGGAGGGGGGAAATCTTTCCTCACTGGGAAAAACCTGATTGTATTTTAACTAAACCTGGCAATGTGAGGCAGACCAGAGGGAGCACTATGTAGAGGAGACTGTACTTTTACATACAGTGAGGTAGGGGAGTATGGAGCAATGTAACCACATCATTGTACCTACAATATCGGAGAGGGCTAGGGTGGAGGGAGATAAGCTTGAAATGTCCCTGGAGTCCAAATTTGTTTCAGCATTTGACTGACAAAGCACAGGATCCCAAGTCTGCTTATATCAGTCCTTCCTACTCTCCCTCAAACCCCAATAGTCTCTCTACATTTTTCAATTTTGTTTCTGTAACTTTCAATAAGGTGAGAACTCCTTTGCTCCTCTGATATATGAGGTCTGTTTAGAAAAAGTCCAGCCATTGTTAATAAAACAAGGATGCTTTGCATGACATGGATATAACCTGGCAGCCAAAGAGAGTGGACTGGAATGCACATGTGTGAACAATGACAACTTCACTGTACTAGTCAGCGGGGGCTGTAGACACCACTGAGCGAACAAGTGTGCTGTGTGGCCATCACATTCTAAATGGCTGAGTAGATCAACAAATCTGCGTCAAATTTTCATTAAGCTTGAGCATTCCTCCATGGAAATATTTGGATGATTCAGAAGGCCATAGCTATGGGCAACTGGTGATTGGTAGTTTCATCATGACAACACACTTGCTCGTGTATCACATCTTATACAGGTGATGGGGGATTAGGCTGGATAATCCAGTGAGGTCCGATGTATTCACAGGGCTTCTTATAAATGAGAAGGAGGCACGAGAATCAGGCTTATGAAATGTGAGGAAGACCTGATGGGACACTGTTGCCTTTGAAAGCTGTTGGCTGTGAGCTGAGGGACAAAAGCAGCGTCTCAAAGCTGGAACGGATGGAAAGGGACATAGCCCGATCCACGCCTTGATTTCAGTCCAGTAAGACCCATTTCAGACTTCTGATGTTTAAACTGCCAGATAGCAAATTTGAGTTGTTTTAAATTTGTGGCAAATTCTTACGGCAGCCATAGGAAACTGATTCAGTGAAGTAAAATGAGACAGGAATCCAGAAAATAGGTCAACAAGCCAGAAATTGCCAAATACTGATGTTTCTATTGTAATGCAATGTATGCATCCCCGCCGCCCCCAGAAATTAAAATCTTACTTCTACAAAATCAAACATAAGAAATAATTGAGTTTGTGAGAAAAGGATTGCTGGGGCAGATCATTAAAAAATTGTGACATTTACAACCAGAGCTCTAATAAAATTCGTAACAATGTTCATGAAAATATTAGAACAGTAATCTCCACCAGCACTTGGGTCTCCATCGGTCAGCCCGTCCTTGGCAGCTCTATGCCCTCGCTCTTGCTTTCTTCCGGAGAATGGAGTATGTATAGGGGCGCGTGTCTCTAATAGTGACCCTTTCATCAAAATTAAAAATACAATCCTAAAATAGCCGTCTTGGTCAATTGGCGCTTTCCAAACACGGGGGGAAGTGTCCCTACGAATCCTCCATCTTCACTACTTCCGCAGACCCGCTGGAAAGTCCAATTTCTCAAAGTCAGGAAACCAGCTCCACCGGCACTCATGGACGACACTTCTGCAAAACCTTCAGATTTTTTTTCTTAAAGTTTCCAGAGTGCTGACACTTTCTAGTTCATTCTGAAAAGCCCTGCTTCTCATCGCTTCAAAGTGCTCATCTGAAGCGTGGAAGGATTGCATGAGAACAGGCTGTAACTGGTGGCAGCAGTGGGTACAGTGGGTCCCCACAGGGTGGCAGGGGGTGCAGTCAGAGTGTCCAGAGGTAGCAGTCATCCCGTACATGGGGCTACTGCTCATGACCTTGGCTGGTGGGCATTTAGAACCTTCTCTCAAGGAGACAGTGCCACCCCCCTGCTCACACCTACACACACACTGCAGCTTTCTCTCGCCTCCTTCAAGCCTCCAGACCCTGTAACTTCCCCTTGAAAGCAGCCTTCCGTGATTCTGTGGCATTGGCACCCTTGGAGGAAATGAAAGTACAGAAGAGCAAGTTCTAGAGATGCGTCCTTCCCCATTATTGCCAGCCAAGGCTCTTCCAATGACTTTAATGCCTCTGCCTATCACAGAACACGGAGAGAAAAGCCTCACCTACCTAGCAACCAGAGGACAGGGAGGCCTTCCCATGCGCGCCTGCCCAGAGCTGTCACGGCCGGTGTACTAGTGAATTCAATGCGTTTGTACCTGTTTCTCAGCCCTGGAGAGGCTCCCCGTCTAGGACCATTCCTCATGCTCCACTCCTGGGCAGTCGGTTCATTCTCTCCCCTCCTCTTGCTACTCCTGTCCCCCTCTCCTTTCTCCTCGTCACCCTTCAAATCCACCCTCCCCATTGGAAAGTGACACTTGGAGGGAAGGGTGTGTCTCCAGCTGCAGCTGCAAAGCCCTGCGTGTGGCCCCCCCAGGCCGCTCCTCCCTGTGCCCTCAAAGATCTCTGTGTCCTGCTCCTGTCCTTGCCATTGGCTGCTTCTGTCCCGTGTCTGCTCTGCCTCCTGGACTCAGGGTTGGCCTTGGCCTTTGTTCTCAAAGGGCTGCACGTTCCTCACCCCACCCCTGCCTGCTGTTTACTCAGGAGTCAACCTGGGCTGCTAGGGTGGGGTGTTGGCGGAGAAACAAATCCTTAAGACAGTTCAAAGGACAGCTGCAAAGATGACCAGGGAAACTGAGGCCACGAAGCTTGGAGACAGGCAGGTGCTGGGGGTTTGTGACTGGGGATCTTCTGCAGAGGGTGGGAGGCCCTTTTTTTCTGCACTCAGCAAGACAGAGTCAGATTCTCGGGACTGCTCCTGAGAGGCCAGCCCTGAGGAGATCCAAAGCAAAGGGAATGAGATCTGCAGAGGCAGCCTTTCACTCATTTTTCGAGAAATCACAATGAGAAATGACTTAGATTGAGCATGTAAGTGAATTAGATTTAAATCGCGCGTTAAGGCTCATTCCTAAGGTCAATGATGAACCCTCCTCCAGAAGGCTTTAAAAAGATACTCTGTGCAATTTAGTGTCAATGGGGCAAAAGGAGGAAGGAGCTACTTAGGGACCTTCCCTGGGGCAAGGCCCCTCAGCCCCACCTGTGGGGCAGCATCCCTGCAGGGGTAAACGTTTGCTTGCCAGTTGTCTAGCCACACCTACCTGCTTCCAAGATATCCGGTTTTAAGCTGGTTTGGTGAGAATGGTATTGGCCTTTATGTTCTAAAGGAGGGGTTTGAGGTACAATGGACCTTGACCTTTGATCAACACCACATAGAAATGAGCTCCATAATCTGCTGAACTCTAATTATCCCACTGGATCAGCAAAACCATCGGGCAGTATTTTCCCAGGTGCTGATTCCAGGACCAGGCTCTACAGAAAAGCAGGGGAAGTTGGTCCTAATACAGCCCAGGGCAGGCTGGGGAAGTGAAGAGAAAAGAAAGGACTTACGTTTTTAAAAAACGCTGCCAAAAGATAAGGTTGTTTATGCCACTTCTAACACTGATGGGTTGGGGGTGGGGTGGAATCTGAAACCAGGAGAGAGAGAACTTGAGTCAGCAAATAAATACAGGACTCATGTTAGCCAGGTGTGGTGGGAAGGAGGGTCGGGAAGGGGCTGGGTCTATGAATAGTGATAGTTTTGAAGGCATATTTAGAGTTAAATGTCTGATTTAATTTTGTTTGTAGGGAGTGATGATTTGGATGTTACGTTCAGGAAAAGAATTTATCTAAGGAAGCACCAGAGTGCAAATAGAGGTCTCTTAATAGACCCAGATGATTTGTGGATTCAAACTATGACTTTCCACATCCTGGGTGCCAGATGGCTCTGCCATTGGCCTCACAATGACCTCCGGGTAGCAGAGCCTTGTGTATCGATCGAGGCATCAGGAAAGAAGGCACTGAGGCTCACTGGGTAGTTATAAAAAGGAGACAGTCATCCACAGAGTCCTGGCTATTACCAGGAAGTGACTGGAAAAAATGAAAATGAATATGCATATCAGAAGTAGGAATACCTTTTACTGAAGGACATTTTGAAAAAGTGCCTTCACTTCAAAGTATTAAAACCCACTTTCTCTCTGGGTGGGGACACTGGAACCTCCACCTGGCTGCTCTGGGCTCTGAGTGTGACCATACCCAGGGACTCTGTCAGGTAGGACAGGACCCAGGGGAGGAAGCCTTTGTTTGAGTAATTTTGTGGAAGAGCAGAAATTCAATGAAAGTTCCTTTGACTCAATGACAAGCTATTTCATCTACCACTAGTGTTCAGAAGGCAAGTTCCTAGGAACATGAGGTGGTTTATTGACATTGTTATGAAAGCTAGGAAATTTATCCCTATGCAGATGGGCAGGGGAGTGGGGTGTGGGACTCAAAGCCAGCCATGGGCAGAGTTTCCTCCGCAGAGGACAACACTGCAGGCTCTGCTGGTGCAGCTCTGGCAGGAAGACACAGCTCAGAGGAGATGGTGCGAGGTGTTGGAATACCCATGTGATTGTTGCTGACACTGAGGAATACTGTGAGATTTCAGATTAAAGTTTACATGTTGGCTGATGGTTTACATGTGAATTTTATTTTTAAGTTGTGACTTCCTTCCTGTGTATTGTGGCCAATCCATAAGCTGGAAGAGGGAGCATTGCTTATCACCCTACAAGAGAGGTTTCCCTAGATTTCCAGGTGGACCCTTGAGCCAACAGAAGTCTGACACTGCTGAGAGGTTACTAGCGCTTTCAAGCGCAGGTTCTTGGGGCCAGAGACAGAAGATCATGTGCATCTATCCACATTTACATCCATCCATCCACCCATCCACCCATCCATCCACCTATCCACCCAACCATCCATCCATCCATCTATCCACCCATCCAACCCATCCACCCATCCACCCATCTACCCATCCACTCATGCATGCATGCATGCATGCATCCATTCATCCATACATCTACCCATCCACCCATTCATCCATACATACATCTACCCATCCACCCACCCATCCATCCATCCACCCATCTATCCATCCATCCATCCATCCATCCATCCATCCATCCCAACTTGGAGCTGAAGACTTCAGAACAGTGGGAGAAGGTAACTTCTGACACAGCATTTGCTGGTCCATAGCTAAAAGACAAACTAAAACTCAAGTAAGGAAAGTGACATTTGGAAATGCCTCTGGAGTTCACTGAGAGTGATAAAGCAATCTGTCTTTAAATCCTCCTAAGAGCCATCAATCAGGATGTCATTTTTCAGACCTTTGGGATGTCTGTCTTGTAGGTGTTCTAAATGGAGGAGTTGCACAGCACCATTCTTGCCTTTCAGATCACCTGCCGAAAACACAGTGGAAGTGAAATACCAAAAGTAGATCCAAACTCCTTGCTAAGAGGAAATCCCTTGTTCATTGCTTCCCAGAATTGGTTTTTCACAAAATGGTGTTTAAAAACATTTTCCTGTAGATGACATTTACCTAGAATGGAAAACTAGGCTAAAAGAGTTTACTTTACAACCTCAGATTGTCTAATTTTCTTTCTCGCACTCCACTCTGTTTCTGAGCTCTGTTTGGCTCAAATGTGTAAAACTTTGACCACTGAGACCTTTCACAGAACTAGGTTAGGAGGACAAAGTGCTGAGATAGAAGGAATTTTTAGCCAGCAATTTCCTAATAGCATGACTCCCCCTCCCCCCTCCTCCTTCTTCTTTTCCTCTTCTTCTTCTTCTTCAGAGGAGGAGGAGGAAGAGGAGGAGAAGGAGCAGGGGGAGAGCAGAGTGTGTGGGGTGAAGACATGACTACAAGCTGCTGAGGCAGGAAAATTCTGTCTTGTAATACCAAACTGTAAAAGGAAGAGATTTGAGAAATGATAATACACTTATAGTTTACTTCTTTCATTTTGTTGGATGCCAGACATCTTCGTGCTGTGTAGTTGCTCAAAATGTTGCTGGAAAATCCCAAAGTGAACCCAGGAAATTGACTTTAGTGGCCACACTTTTCATAAAATGCTGGGAATTATTTTAAAGGTTAACATGTGTTTTCAGTGGGTCAGGAGATATTTATAGGCCACCCTTGGGTGCACCATGATGTAATGGGTCCTTAGGGGTACCAATTAAAGAGCAGGCATGGGCCCTGCCCAGCTCTATTTATGACCTTTTGAAGAAGGGGGCCTCTTCGTGTTGAGAGGAGCTTACTCTGCGGAGCCAAGCAGACCGGAGTGTAGGCAGAGGGAGTGACAGGCAGCAGAGAGGCCCGCTGAGGGGGAGATCAGCAGAAACACCTGGCTGGGACCCAAAATTCAAACTCATACTGGGTTCTGAAAAAAAAATAGAAGGAAGTGGCCTAGGCCTTTCTTGACCACTGAGAGATGCTGGCAGGGAGGAGGGGCACAAGGGGTAAAACATCTGTGATGAGGGCATGGCCATCCCAGCCCCCAGGGCTCTTTTCTCTCCTCTCTGTTTCTACACATTCCTATCCAGACAAGTCACCCAGCCTTTGTCCTCTGCCCAGTCCGCTTTCTGACCTTTACTTGCTTATATCTTCACTCCCAAAGTAGATTGGGAGGCTGCTCTTCATGGAAAGAATGTGGCTTTAGAGTAACTCTGGCCTTGATTCAAATCCTCTTCGTGTACACATTTATAATGTTAGACTTTATGTTTCCACCCTGTAGAATGGGTGTGCCATGCTAGCTCTGGCTAGCTTGAAGTCACACCTCTGCAGTGCTTTCCTCTTCAGGGTACTTAGGAAGAGTAAAGTACGGTACATAATAAGAGTCAAACACACAGCACAGTGCCTGACACGTGACAGGGTCTCAGTGAAGGTTACTTGTGCCTCTGTCCCCTTAAGGGAAGCCAGTCCCGGCTTGTACTGAAGTATGAGTGGAATAGACAGGGCATCGAATCTGGCTATGTTGCTTAGATGTGAGGTCCCCCTAGTTTCCCTGTTTGTAAAGAGGAGATGATGTTATCAGGTGGTTTTCAGGGTTAAAATGACAAGGGGATAGAGCATGTCTGTCACATAGCAGGACCTCAACAAATGCTGGTTTCCATCTTCAGCCTTCTTTGCAGCATGCCATCCTCTCACCCCATGAGGACCCCACTTACTGCTGCATTCCGTTATTACCTTAGATGGAGGCCCCTTGGCTGACTCAGCCAGGTATAGAGGCTGACTTGAGGCCCCATGGGACTGCCACTTCCCAAAACAAGCCTCGCTTCACCGTCCATCTTTGTGACTGCCCTTGCTGTTTAGTGTGATCTGGTTTCTCCTGTGAAGCTAATTGTGGGACAGAGTTTTTCCTCATCCTTGAGCATGTCTCATTTGTCACAGTGGCTCTGACCTACCACACCTCCCCTCTCCACAGCTTGCCTTATAGACAACAGCATAGTTTGTGCCCATGAAGGAAAAACCAGGCTTGATTAACCTGAGAAAAAGACAAGAGTCTCATGAATTCAATGTTTGGGTCTTAGGAGGAAGTGACCTTGTTTCATAGGAGACAGTCACTGCTAGTTCAGCAGAATAACCCTTTGCATTATTGTGGTTCTAGCAGCCTTCACGCATATAGGGGGGAAAAAATCCCTCTACCTTTCTGAGTTGTTACCTGAAACCTCTGTGATAAAATTCAGATGAACAAGAGAAAAACAAATGCAATTTTATTAAACATATACCTCTTCTGTACATGGGAGAGACCTGGGGGAAAATGAGTAACTCAAAGAAGTGGCTTAGAATTCAGGCTTAAATACCATTTTAATAGAGAAAGGGGAGGGGGAACATAGGTCTCTTAGGGGGGAGGAAATGATTTTTAGGAAAGGTGAATGGGCCCCTGGAAGAAAAGACGAGAGTTATGACTGTGACAAAGTGTGTCTGAGTGTGCTGTCAACATCTAGCCTCCTCTCCCGTGACGAGAGTCGGACCTCCCTGGCTGATGAAACTTCCAGGAGGGCATTTGTGACAACTGAGTTTCTCTTGGAGGTTCTGTATTTAGACAGATAAGGGGAGTTTAGAGAAAGCCTTGCCCTGCATTTGCTGTTTTTCAAGTGCCTATGGTTTAAAATAATTAATATACCCAAACAGCGTATTTTTGGAGTGGCACATCCTGAACTCCTCCAGTCATGTTTTGGAGTGGCATATTTCACTACTCTGCACGTGCAATCATTGATAAGGGATGACAAACAGTTTTGAAGAGAAAACCAGGAGCATATTGTGGGCACATTGAAAGGAAAACAAGAAATCTTCCATCCCTCTGCATAAAATGCCCCGTACAATGCACACAATGCATCAGTTACTTGATGAAACACTTTTCAGTGGCTAAGAGACAGGAAACTAGAAAGATTCCACTGGTATTTTGTGAAGTGGAGTGTGAAATGCAAGTTTCTGCCAGCATTTACATATCTCCTGCCAAACCCAAGGAGGAAAGGAGTGAATGGCCAGGAGGAAGAGGGGTGTGATCATCCGGTGGTTAAAATGTGTTCTGATAGTGTTCTATTAGAAATTTTGAAACATCCAACATATGTTCTCTCTGCTTCAAACAGACCCGAATAGGAAACATCTGGAGATACCCGCACACAGCAGCACCGTGTGTGAAACATCTGTGCCTGAGTCGCACACTGTGCTGTCTGTCCGTCTGTAGGCTCTCCGCTCCATTCCCACTCTCCCTGACCTTCTCTGTAGGGGATAGACGCCTGCAAACTACATCACCCAGACCCAGCCAGCTGGCTTCCAGTTAGCTTCTGCTAATGGGAGACATTGGTGGGAGAGTGGAAGGCGGTTGGAAGGGAGAAACCAACAGTGATGACGCAGCCGCAGCAGCGCTGGGTGAATGTGGGTTTGTGCTCAGAGAGTCGAATTTCAACAGCAGTGGCAGCCCTGTGTTCCTGCAGTCTCTGCGCAGCCGCAGGATTCCTGGAATCTGGCGCTGGCGCTGGCTCTGGCAGCAGCCCCAGCACCAGTGACAGGCACTGTGGGTGGGAGTTCAACCTCCTCGATTCCAGAAAGATGTTCTAACAACAGCAGGGAAGCAGTGGGTTTTCCTTTTCTCAGCTCCAGCCCTGCAGTACGTTCACAGCCAGCCTCCTCGGTGCATGCCCTGCTACTTGAAATTCCTGTAGTAGTTCCGTTTTGCTGACTGGACACCGGCCAATACACACATGATAAACTAAAGACAAAAATTGAAGGCGAATCAAATTAAAATTTTAATGTGTTTAGCCCCTTATGCCACTTGCATTTTGAAGCTTACAGGAAGGAAGTGATAAGCAAGATGTTATCCCAAAATTTGACAACAAAGCTCAGTTCCTCGTCATGTGAACTGCAGCCTTCCTCAACCAAAGAGGGTCACCCAAATATTTTAAGCAAGAGACTTTCGTCCGAGGATTGCTTACCTACAACGTTAGTCCATAAGCACATTTATAGTAGATGTTCTTTCTCCAAGTGCTTTTTAGTGAAAAATATCTTTCAAATATGTTATTTTATTTACTTATCATAATTACCCTAGAAATTGGGTTTTATTATTCTCTTTTCCTGTATGAGGAAAATAAAATATTTTTAATGACACTGGTTGGTTGGTCAGTGGCGACATACTCCTTTATAGTGTGTACACTTTACGCAATGTGACAGGGACGTAGCCATTCCTCCCACCCAGGAGTGCAGTTTACCTGTTCCCTTCCTAGAGTTTGCAATGACCTTTGGACTGCCTAAAGAATGTTCCAGAAGAGATGTGTGAGATCCAGAACCAGGCTCAAGCTAGCTGGCAGGTTTTGCCTTCATTCACTTGGAACACAGTCTTGTGATGTCCCCAAAGGCAGCAGTTCTAGCCTATTGGAGGATGAGAGGCCACGCAGAGAAGAAATAAGATGCCTCGGCCCATAGCCAGCACCTTCTTCTAGGTGCGAGCGTGGCCATCTTGGATCTCCAATTCATTGCCTTGCATGGAATGCAGCTGCACACACAAGCCAAGCAAAACCAGAAGAGGAGCCGCCCAAGTAACCCACAGGTTTGTGAGAGATAATGAGTCATTTGAAGCCATTAACTCTATTGTGTGCAATATATAATCGGTAGAGCGACCACTTGTTTTTGCATTAAGCATCTAATCACCTTCATTTGCTGATAGCATCCCAAATCCCTTCAGCTGTACTTGCTAATAAGGTGCTCATTCCTCCCCTAGTCAAGAGGCAGACATGTGACTCAAAACGATCCAACTGTCTGCAGATGCTCTGTCTCTAGATGCTAATTCAGGACCAGAGGGAGGAAAACTGTGGGTAAAACTATTGGGCCCTGCTGTTCAGATGCTCTGGAGCTGCTGGTTCTAATCTGTTCCACATCTCAGCCTGAGTCAGTTTCCGGTGACCAAGTGCCTCTAAGTAATATACTACGACAGATTAAGAAGCAAGCTCAAAGTCACATCTCTGTAAGCGCCAGTACTACCACTTGAACCCACATCTTTCCCATCATCCACTTTCCACCAATCCATGTTGCCTCTCCTGTTCCTTCCAATCTCGTCTCCTCATTCATTTTTAGCATCTTGAAGATGCCTGGCCTTTCTTAACAAGCACTTAAATGGGCCAATAATCAAGCGGTGAGCTGTAACTGGACCTCAGTATGAGTCTCTTACCCAGTAAGCAGGCTGGCAGCAAGCATAGAAGGGACTTTGTAAACTGGAGGGATAGTGTGTTGAGCACAAAGTGATGAACTTTTCTGAGATTTGTGGAAGTGTATGTGACACATGTGGAGGAAAAGAAAATTTCCCCTTGTTTTCCTCTTAGTTCTTCTGGCTGCTCTATTAATCAAATTGACATAAAACAGATTAACAGGAGAAAATAACCAAATTTAATTGTATGTGTACATATGGGGGTTCCATAAGAATGTGGGACCATACAACAAATCAGTCAGTTAAGGCTTATGTGCCATTTTTGAGCTAAGGAGAAAGAGGGGGTGGGTAGTGGTTTGTGGCTTCAAAGGGGAGGAAGGAAATTCACGTGGAGATTGAAAAGCAAATATTTGGCAAATAAATGCTTGCTGGGCCATTTTTAACAGGGAGACACAGAAGACTTTGGTTAAAGGGGCCTTGGCCTTGGCTGGCTAGCTCGGCTGATTATACTACGGACCAGAATACCAAGGTTGTGGGTTTGATCCTCCGTCAGGGCACATATGAGAAACAATCAAGGAATGCATAAATAAGTGGAACAACAAAGCAATTTCTCTCTCTCTCTCTCTCTCTCTCTCTCTCTCTCTCATCAATAAAAAAAGGGCCTTGCTAGGTCCCCCCTGTCTACTCACCGACTTCATATTAAACTGTAGTTGTTTAGGATGATAGCTCCTTTCCTGGAGCACACATTCTGTCTACAACCTTTTAGGCAGTTGGGGGAAGGTCAAAGGTTTTCTTGAGTCTTTGTTTCTTAAAAATAACCACCTTAAAAGAATCGATATCCCAAAGGAGCATATTTCAGAGCGGCAAACTCTGACCCCTTCAATAAAATGTGCGACGTTTAAGTGCACGCATTTCAGGTGAACGAGTTGGGGAGGGGCGTTATATGTACACTCACACGAAACCCTCCCACAACCGGGATGACGAACGTAGCTGTCCCCGTCAAAGTTTTGTTTCCTGGGCTCCGCTCTCCTGCCCACACCTTCCTCCTTTTCCCCGATCTGCTCTCTGTCACTGGAGATGAGTTTGCCCTTTCTAGGATTTTATATAAGTGAAATCATACATTACGCCCTCGTTTCCTCCAGCTTCTTCTACTCAGCATAATTCTGAGATCCATCCATAGTGTCTCGTGCATCAGCAGCTTATTCCTGTAGGTTGCTGAGTCGTATTTCACTGTATGGATGAGCCACCGAGTGTTTATCCATTCATCTGTTGAGGGACACTTGGGTTGGTTCCGTTTGGGGCTATTACCAGTAAAGCTTCTATGAATATTTATATACCAGTATTGCTGGACATGAGTTTTCGTTCCTTTCTAGCAAACACCTAGAAGTGGAATGGCTGGCAGCTCAGATATGCCACAGAGAAGCCATAATGTGCTTCCTTAAAGTGAAAAGGTGAAAGTTAGTGACTTAATGACCCGAAGGGTGAGTGTAGTACAATAAGATATTTCAAGAGAGAGACCACATTCAAATAACTTTTATTACAATATATTGTTATGATTGTTCTACTTTATTATTGTTGTTGTTAACCTCTTACTGTGCCAAATTTAGAAATTAAACTTTACTGTAGGTATGGATGTAGCATTTTATTACAATCCGAGGTTTCAGGCATCCGCCAGGGGTCTTGGAATGTATCCCCCTGGACAGGTGGGGACGATTGTATGTGAGTAGGTTAAAAACGCTCTGTCAGACCCTCCTGCCCTTGCTTCAACAGGGTATTATGATCTAGGAAGCCTCATTAATAGTACACGCCCTTCCAGAGGTTGTTTCTGTTTTAGGATTGGAGACGGGGCCTGGGCCCACAGCTTTCCAGAGGGTTCTCGCACCTGCCTCTGACTCGGTGGTTAACTAAATCTCGCTGCTACAGTATTGTTGCATGCGCCCGAAGTGAGTCTGTTATGCAAGGCCTTTGTGAGGGCGCCAGCAGAGAACTGGTACTTCACCAAGTCCCAGAACCGGTTGGACAACCTCTTTGTGCCTGCTGGCTCTCTCATGTTTATTTTATGGCTGAAGTCAGCCTGAGACTTGCTTCCATGTCACACTGTCACTTGGTAAGGAAGTTGAGGAGAGGACATGGGTAGCCCTGATCCACCTCTGCTGCAGGCACCTGGGCCCACCTCTGCCCGCATTTGAATGTTTGTGTCCTTCAGTTTAAGGATGTGCTCAGAAGCTGGAAGGCTTGAATAAAGCAGGGATCTATTGTCGGGGATCTCTGTTGGAGCAGGTGCTCTTTATTTCTATGACCCTTCTAGTTCTGCAGGTTGCTTTTTCACTGTTACATCCTTTCATATAAGCTGCCTCCGTTCTTTTATTGGAAGGACTGAAAAAAACTAACTAAATGGTGCTGAGCTACAAGTGAGTTAAAGGGAGAACCCTATTGCTCCTGGTACCATTTTTTAAAAAATGTGTGGTTTGTGTTAATGTGTGTGGATGAATCAGCTGGTTTTTGAATGACCCTTCAGGCTGACATCCTGTGCCTGCAACACCGCCCCCCCCCCCACCCGCCCACTCCAAGAGGCTGCAGTTTCTCCTCCCTGGCCTCAGCCCAGTGCTCTTTTTACTTGCAAAAGACACAGAAAAACTGCCCCCCGCTCCAAGTTGCTTTCTCACGGAGTCAGTTATTTCATTTGTTTGTTCTTTTAATATCTTTAAGTCCCATCTGTGTGGGGTGTGTGTGCTTTTGGTCTGCTCCCAATCTCACATCTTTGGGTTTTTTTAAATTATATTTCATTGATTATGCTATTACAGGTGTCCTGATTTTTCTCCATTTGCCCCCCTCCACCCAGGACCTCCCACTCCCTCAGGCAATCCCCACACCACTGTTCGTGTCCACAGGTCACATATAGGTTCTTTGGCTGCTCCATTTCCTATACTGTACTTTACATCCCTGTGGCTACTCTGTAACTTCCTATTTGTACTTCTTGATCTTCTCACCTCTTCACCCATTCCCCCATACACTCTCTCATCTGGCAACCATCAAAACCCTCTCTGTATCTATGATTCTGTCTCTATTCTTGTTTGCTTAGTTTGTCTTTTAGGTTCAATTGTTGATAGATACGTATTTATTGCCATTTTATTGTTCATTGTTTTGATTCTTCTTTTTCTTAAATAAGTCCCTTAAACATTTCATATAATAATGGTTTAGTGAGTATGAATTCCTTTAGTTTTTTCTCCCTAGGAAAGCTCTTTATCTGCCCTTTGATTCTAAATGATAGCTTTGCTGCGTAGAGCGATCTTGGCTGTAGGTCCCTGCTTTTCATGACTTTGACTATTTCTTGCCAATCCCTTCTAGCCTGCAAAGTTTCTTTTGAGAAATCAGCTGACAGTCTTATGGGAACTCCTCTGTGGGTAACTAACTTCTTTTCTCTTGCCACTTTTAAGATTCTCTCTGTAGCTTTAACCTTTGACATTTTAATTATGATGTGTCTTGGAGTGGGCCTCTTTGCATCCTTCTTGTTAGGGACTCTTCTGTGCTTCCTGGACTTGCATGTGGATTTCCCTCACCAAATTAGGAAAGTTTTCTTTCATTATTTTTTCAAATAGGTTTCCAATTTCTTGCTCTTTCTCTTCTCCTATGGCACCCCTGTAATGTAAACGATGGCCCTCTGGAAGTTGTCCCAGAGGCTACTTACACTATCCTCATTTTTTTTGGATTCTTTTTTATTTTTGTGTTCTGATTGGTTGTTTTTTACTTCCTTCTGTTCCACATCATTGATTTGATTCTCGGCTTCATCCACTCTGCTGTTGTTTCCCTGTAAATTGTTCTTTATTTCAGTTAGTGTATCCCTCATTTCTGACCAGATATTTTTTATGCTGCTGTAGTCATCACTAAGTTCCTTGAGAATCCTTCTAAATGGTGTTTTGACTTTTGCATCTGATAGATTGCTTATCTCCATTTCATTTAGCTCTTTTTCTGGAGTTTTGATCTGTTTTTTCATTTGGGCCATTTTTCTTTGTCTCCTCACTTTGGCAGCCTCCCTGTGTTTGTTTCTATGTATTACCTAGAGCTACATTGGCCCTGTGTCTTGGTAGTATGGCCTAATGTAGTAGGCGTCCTGTAGGGTCCTGTGGTACTGCCTCCCCTATCACCTAAGCTGGACACTCAAAGTATGCCCCTCATGTGGGCTGAGTGCACCTTCCTCTTGTACTTGAGCTTTGGTTGCTGTTGGCAGGTTAATGGGAAGGATTTACCCAGGCCAATCAACTGCAAGGATTGGCTGTGACCACTTCCACCCATCTCCATCCTCTGTGGAGGATCAGCTATTCAGAGGCAGTGCTCTGAAGTGGTCTGTGGCTGTCTACTAGGTGTGCTGGCCCAGGGGTTTCCTGGGTGGTGCAGGCCAAGGTCAGCCTCCACCTGTGTTTTGCCTGAGGCCATCCTGCTTAAGCTATAAAGCAATCTGAGATGGCCTCTACTTGTGCTGGGCTTGGAGATTCCCAGGTGAAGCCAAGCTGTGAATCTAGGCTAGCTACTGCTAGTGCCAGGCCTGGGGCTCAATGAGACCAGTTGTTGCTTGTTTGATAGGATTTAGGAAGTTGTGCAGCATGAGCCAAGACCAGCCATTCATATGGAAAAGCAGTTTGGGTGGGCCTGTAAATTGGGTGGCATGGAGTCTCTGGAGATCTCCAGGGCAAGTCAAACACTATTAGCCAGGTTAATGGAGTCTCAGATGTGGCACTGGCTTGCCAACTCCGTGGCTTTCTGGGTGGAGGATTCGGAAAAGGTACAATGACCTCTGCTCTCCTTGATGCCAGACACTTCAGTTCCTTGCTGTATGCCTTTCAAGCTGCTACCCCCATACTGGAGCTCAGAGGGAGTGCTCTGAGTATATGAGTTCTTGTGTGGGTTCTTTAAGAAGAATTGCTTGGGGCTCCCACTTTTCTTCCACTGGTTCAATCCCCTATGGTTTTTGTAGCCAGAAGTTGTGGGAACTTATTTTCCTGACACTGGAACTGTGGACTGGTAGCCTGTTGTGGGCCTGGGACTCCTCGCTCCCGAGATATCCCTCCCAAATTTTTATCCACCACACAGGGGTGGGGGACCAGCCTGTTCTGCATCTGTACCCCTCCTACCAGTCTGGATGGATGTGGTTTCTTTAATTCCATAGTTGTTAGACTTCCATTCAACTCGATTTCTGAAAGTTCTGAGTGATGGTTGTAATTTAGTTATAATTTTGATGTGGTTGTGTGAAGAGGCAAGCCATGTCTGACTACGCCACCATCTTGACCGGAAGTCCCCCAGTCTCACATCTTTGTATCACAGGCACCCCACCGAATGACCCTCTAACTCTGTGCTGGTTGGCTTTGGTTAAGTAAGAGGATGGTTACTACTACCATTAGCTACACTGAAATCCCTCTTAGGAACCCTGTGAATAAAGAAGTAATACCATTAGGAGTTTGTAGGCTTGCTCACACTCCAGACTTTCCTGTCTAATCTTCACATGAGCAAAAGGATCAATGGAGAGCCACCACATTACTGTGGTATGAGTGTTACTGGGGTGTTATCTGCATGATGTTGAGAGTGACCAAGTCCCTGTCTACATGGACTCCCCAATGAGAAACTTCTGGTTTTCTGACCTGCACTTGGAAATGCCACATAAATGTGTACACATGTGACACGTGCTTGCATGCATACCACAGTGTGGGAGAGAAAGCTAACAGTTCTGTGCCATGACAATGAGAAGTCATATAGAGGAAGCTACTATCAATTTAACTATTTTTCTCTCTTGGCCTTCGACTAAGCTTTGAGACCACTCTGTGAAATCAAAGCCGACCAAACCACAAAATTATCCTGTGTTAAACGATTCCATAGAGGAGTTACTGGGCAGCGAACAGAGTTTGCAGAAAGGGCCTTGCTCTTTGATCGTGGGGAAAAAAGAGTTTCCGTAGGAAGGCAGTTACCTCTTCCTGAAAGGCCAGAAGATGGGGACGGGGGAGGGAGATGTCTGCCTGGGACGTCTGCCAACGGAATGCAGAGGAGTTGTGCTTATAAGGCCTGATGTTACCCAGCTGGGAGCGGCCTTACTCTGGAAAGCAAGGACAGTTTCTGGGTGCAGCAAGCTCCAGTGGTCATTCTTTCATAAAAACTTGGAATATTTATGGTTAGGTTTGCTGTAATAGAAAGGTTCCTGGATTTTGAGCCAGAAACTGGGTGGGAAATCACTTATTTAGTTCCTTAAGCATTCTGAGCTTAGCGTGTTCGTTGGCAAGGTGCGGATAGCATCTTTCACCTTCCAGAGAAGTGGAATCGTGGGGTAAATGAAGGTGCCTGTGTCGGTACCTGGAACAATAAATGCTCCTGGTACAGACGCTTGGTGAATGCTAGTGCTCTCAAGCTTATCTTAAAACAAAAAATATATGTGTCCTCCGTGTATGGCTCTATTTAATTTTTATGTTTGACTCCCCAGGCTGATTGTAAAATCCTTGAGGGTAGGTTCCTAATATTATGCTTTTAAAAAAATCAATAGCAATATGCGTAAGGAATTGGTGTGTATTAAATTTTTTGTCAAATGAATGGCACTTCTTAAAAGTACTTAAAAACAACCCAGTGCTAATAGAAGGGATCTTCCTCTTAGTTCTGGAGACAGCTTACAGGTCACCCTTTGACTCAATTAAGAAAGCCCCAGAGTCCTGAGGTGCGGGCAGCTGAGCTGAAGTCAGGAATTTAGAGAGAATGCAGGAATCCGCTGTCCACCAGAGAGTTTGCGGCTCCCTCTCTCTGTACTCCAGGGCAGGAATCAGAGCACACAAGCTCTGCTGGGGTTCGTCATCTAATCAAAGCGAAGGCTGCCTCTTCGCTCTCACTTCAGACCCCGGCACCTGCTCGGGGAAAGAGAAAAAAAGGAAGACACATCCCTCAGGCTTTCTCACCCACCCCACCCGCCATGTTCGTTAGCAACCAGAGTCTGGAGCATCCCGTGTATGTGTGTACAGATGCATGTGCGTGACGGAGTCCCCCTGGGGTGCTGGCAGTGACAGCAATGTGTTACGCACTCTCCGAGGTCCCACAGTTGAACTGGAGTCTGACATAACATCTCACTCCATGGACTCACCCAGAGCCGTTGTAAGGTCGGCAGGGTCACCGACACCAGGCGCTTCCCCTCTGCTCCCTTTGGACCAGCCGGTCACCTTGAGTGCTGTCGAAATTCAATTTATTCTGGTGCACAGGGACATGGGTTTTCTCTCTCATTCTCCTAAACACGGGGTCTGGCACAAACAACACCCCGTGTTTACTACATGAAACTTATTACAAAGTCATAGCATGAAATTCTGTAATATGACAATATCACACTCAAGCACACCATATGACATTTTAAGCGAAATGTTCAAATTGCTGTCCATCCCGTGCGAGACATTCATGTACCGTACCAACCACACTCCACGGCGTGACTTCTGCCAGGCCCTGCATAACTCCCTTCCTTTACTAACACGGAGGCTGGAAAAGTACCTTGAGGTTTAAATACTTCAGCAAGCCCTCATGGTCAGGAGGCCCGCAACATTTCTGAAGCTCTTTCAATTTTTCCAGGATCGTTCTCTCTCTCTCTCTCTCTTTCATTTACGCAGTCGTCCTGTTAACATGTAATTCTGTCAAACTCCATTGTCTTTGTCCTGGATCCATCCAGCCTGGGCTTGGTAAACAATTTTTGTTTCAGTGACGGCCAGCCATTCACCTTCCCACGTGTGCAGACTCCAGCATTCGCTGTGCTCTCATTAGGCACCATAACTGAACTTTACAGATAAGCAAAGTGAAGCTCGGGGAATATATATGCTAATGACTCTCCCAATGCCAGCAGCTGCCAAGAAGCACAGCTGATACTTGACCGCATTTTAAAGGCCCTTCGACTTTAGGCCTGTGCTTTTTGTTCAATACATCTAATTTCAATATCTAATCTAATACATCAAAAAGCTGGTGATAATCTGCCTATAATTATGGATCAATTCACTCTTTTAAAAAAATTTTATAGCACTTTATTAAAACCTTTAGTAATACAAGCTTTTTTTTTTTTTAAGGTTCCTTTTTTTATTGTGGTTTTATTGCAGTTGTCCCAATTTTTCCCCTGGTGTTCTCCCCTGCCCTGGCCACTCCCCAACCTCTGTGCTCCCACAGTCCATCCCCACCCTGTTGTCCATGTCCAATGGGTCATTTATACTTGTTCTTTAACTAGATCTTTCCCCTTCTTTACTCCCTTATCCCTTCCCTCTGCCCTCTGGTCCCTGTCAGTTTGTTCCTTGTTTCCATACCTCTGGTTCTATTTTGCTCATTTGATTTGTTTGGTGTATTAGGTTCCTGTTATAGGTGAGATCATGTGGTGTTTGTCTTTTGCCACCTGGCTTATTTCATTAGCATAATTCTCTCTAGTTCTATCTATGCTATTGCAAAAGCTAGGAGTTTCTTTCTTTCTTTCTTTCTTTCTTTCTTTCTTTCTTTCTTTCTTTCTTTCTTTCTTTCTTCTTTCTTTCTTTCTGCTGTGTAGTATTCCATTGTGTAAATGTACCACAGTTTTTTGATTCACTCATTTACCGGTGGGTACTTAGACTGTTTCCAGAAATTGGCTATTGTAAATAACGTTGCTATGAACATAGGGGTGTATGGACTTTTTCATCTCTTCTACCCAATTGGTGGCCAGTGTTACCTTACTAAATGTCTTTGCCTTTGTCTTCTCTAGGTAAATATGTTGTCAATTCAGGAGGAGAAAAATAGGTCTGCGATTGGAGATTGGGGATATCGCTTCAGAGTAGGCCAAACCTTCATTGCAAGTTCTCCTATATTTTTAAAGATACTGTACATGAAGAAAAAATACTTTTCTTCTACCCTCCTATATTCAGTAACTGGGGGCCCTGTGAATTAAATTGACAAAAGACAGATTAACAAGAGAAAAAAAAGATTTAATTGTGTCCTTATGCATGGGAGTTCACAAAGAAATGTTACTCAAGGAGGTGGTTATTTTTATTTCATTTTTTAAATAACTTTATGGGCTTTTATTCAAGGAATGTTTACAGAGGGAGGGATTACAACTTTAGGAGATGGTTGGCTCCTAAGAGAGACAGTCTCCTGGGAATTTCAGAAAGGAACCAGAGAGTTACCCTTGGGAGATTATTTAAATAATCATTAAAGAACACATCATTTGGAATATTGGGTTTTTTCCTGTTTCTCTGAGACATTGCTCCATTTTAATTTTTGTAAGACTTTGTATTAGAATGTGGAGGCTTGTATACCATCTTAGGCTAGACAAAAGAAAGGGGTTTGTGATTTCTGGTGGTAAGTTATGGGAAAGTGAGGAGAAGAAAAGCAAATAGGTTTGTTTAGTAAGCTTTGTTATGCAAATATGAGTCATCTCAGGGTCTGAGAGTTGTCTCTGGAATAATTCTTCCTGCTAGCCAGATGAACATACCTACCCAAATGAAAATTTATGTCCTGCTTTTAGTCAGGAAGAGGGCAGAGAGCTAATTGCCTTCAGCTCAGAACAATCCTTAAGTGGGAGTGCAGTGGTCTGGGCTGGGGTATTTCAGTACTCTTCATGCCCGAGAGCACAAACCTATAGCACCGATTCTGTGGTGCTGACATGTTCGTTATTATGTCTATTGCAAAGGTGTAAGCTACTGAAGCGAGAGAAACAGTTTCTTTAGTTTCATGTTTGTAGTGCTCCCTCATAAAAGCTACCTGTACTTAGCACCCATAATGTGTCATGTGCTTTACATACACTCTCCCCAGAACACTCCCAGGTAGTATAATACTCTCTGTTTTGCAGACGAAGACATTGAGGTTAATTGGCATATGGAAATCATTCTGCAACTGTGTGAGAGAGGACCCAAGATTTGTCCCTAGATCTGTGTGTTAGTGAGGGTTCTCCAGGAAAACAGAAACAAAAGGATGTGTATGTATATATAAAAAGAGATTTATTTTAAGGAATTGGCTCATGCAATTACGGAGCCTGGCAAGTCCAGTTTGCAAGGTGAACCAATAGACTCTGGAAGGAGCAGATGTTGTAGTTCAAGTCTAATGGCAATCTGCTGCCAAATTCTCTCCCGCTTTTGTTCTATTTGGGCCTTCAACTGAAGGGTGAGGCCCACCCACACTACAGAATGCAATCTGCTTTAACCAAAGTCCACTGATTTAAATATTAAATCTTATCCAAAACACCCTCAAAGAAACATGCATAAGAATGTTTGACCAGCTATCTGGGCACTGTGGCCTAGTCAATTTAACACCTAAAATAACTGTTGTCCCTGGTGAACTGCAAACTCCACTCTCCTGTTTATCACACCGTGGTTCTTCTCAACATGGGTTAATTGTTGACCTTGAGTCAAGTTCAAGCCATGCACACTAATCTTGGGCAAAAGCTTCCCTGTGTTATGTGAAATGTGTAATCAGTGTTATTTAAAAGGTCCTTATTTTCAAAGGAAATCCTTGAGGAGTGTTCTGCCTCCTGAAACTTAAGAGGCAAACCTGATGTGGGCGGTTATAAAGAATGCAGACATTGTCTCAGCCTCCCAGCTACACAGCCATGGTCAGGGAGCTCTCGGCAAACCATCCAATACAAGCAAGGAAGCAAGAGGAGAAGAGAGGCTAAGTGTTTATATTTAAGCAAAGCCATTTTATCTTTACTTTCTGAAATGAGAGAAAAGGAAAACCAAACTCGATTGCTCATGGGCTAGCCATCGATACCATGTGTAATGAAGTTTCCCTAAAGTTGTGGTTATATTTCAGCCTTTTAAAAATTGATTGATTAATTGATTGATTTTAGACAGAGAGAGAGAGATCATTTTGTTGTTCCACTTATTAATGCATTCATTGGTTGATTCTTTTTTAAAATATGTATATTTTTAGAACTTATTTATTTACTTTTAGAGAGAGGGGAAGGGAGGGAGAGAAACATCAATGTGTGAGAGATACATAGATTGGTTGTCTCTTGCTCACACCCAATGGGGACCTGGCCCTCAACCCAGGCATGTGCCCTGACTGGGAATCAAACCAGCGACCTCTTGGTTTGCAGGCCAGTGCTCAAGCCACTGAGCCACACCAGCCAGGGCCATTGGTTGATTCTTGTATGTGCCCGGATGGCGGATGGAACCTGTATCCTTGGCATATCAGGGCAAACCTCTAACCATCTGAGCTGGATGGCCAGGGACTATTTTAGCCTATTTTAAATAGTAATTTTGCTTTTAAGATATTTTAAAAATTCTGATTAAAACCAAAAATGAAGGCTTCAAACAAGCTGATTCCCCAGAATGTGTTTCCCCGATTCTGGAAGCTTCTCCTGATGGGGCTGAGACTAGAAGCAGAACTGTAAGCTCAGCAGCAATGTTTGGGGAGGGGATGTCCAGGAAAGGCCTTAGAAACACGGTCTTGTCAGTCCTTGCGGCAAGAGAGTCCTATGAAACTCAATGGCCCAAGGCCATCCCAATTTTTTATTCATTTTTATTTTTTGTGGCAAAATATAAATAACATAAAATTTGTCATTTTAACCATTTTTAAGTTTACAATGGGTGGCATTAATTACATTCACCATGTTATACAACCATCACCGCCATTTCCAAAACTTTTCATCATCTCAGACAGAAACTCCATGCCCATGAGGCAATACCTCCCCAGTCCTCCTCCCTTCGGCCCCAGGTAACCTCTGTTCTACTTTCTGTCTCTGTAAATGCACCTGCTCTAGGTACCTCCTGTAAATGGGATCACACAATTTTGCCCTTTTGTGACTGGCTCTCACATGGCATAATGTTTTCAAGATAGCATGTGTCCGAACTTCATTGCTTTTTGTGACCGGGCATTTTCTTGCTGGGCGATAAATAGATTTTCCTTCCTGTTGAAGAGGAAGGATGTGGTAGGTAGGCGTCCGTGTGAGGCCATTCGCTCAAAGTACACAGAGAGCATCCCTCTGATTCCCAGAAGAACCGAATTAAAGTCATTCTCTACTCTGCCTTTCCAGATCCAATTAATTTCCCTGTGCCCAGGGCTTCAGCTCTTCCCCCGTCCCTGGGGAAATCATACGCCCCATGTCCTGAATGTCATGGGGGAGAAAACAACCACCTGACACAATGCTCCCAGCTGATTACACTTTGGGGGCCATGAATTCTTTTTTAAATAAAAAATCCACACAAATGAAGATCTATTCTTTAAAAGTTAAGTAGAATGACTGGAAGTTTTAAAACACCCACAACGAGAACATTCTAGAAGAGAATATGTCCTCTTTTCTAGTTCCAAAATCCACATTATCATGGTTCCCTGGAAGCCCAACGACGTGAACAGATGCCCTGCCTTGCCTTCTCCCTCCGATTTTGCTTTATCCTCTGCTACGGCCTCCCACTGCCTACTTCGTCATTCATGCGTTAATGAACTAACAAACATGGCGGAGCAGATGATTAATTCATAATTATAATTGAATAAGCATATTACAAACAATTATTAAATAATTAATGTTCAAGTTAATCAACTATCTCTAATGATTATTATCATAAGTAGTTATTTAGTAATTAATACTGAAATTAAAGTTGACTAAAATTTGTCATATTTAGTCACGATTCTCTAAAAGGCCTCCCCCCAGATATTCCTGATGAGCCCACTGGCCTTTTCTCTTGGCATCCTAAGAAGCCACTCTTTGAATCCTGGGAGCGTGGACCAGACTCGACGGCCACGGCACAGAGACACAGGACGAACATCTCAGGAGAATGCTGATGCCCAGCTCGCTGTGAGCTCTCACAGAAACTTGCATGCCTTCTCCACGATTGTCGATAACTATGTGAGAATTTGTAGTGGAGTTTTTCAGCACTGGTCATTATTTGGCCTTCACATGGGCAGGAAGAGCAGACAGCTGAGCCAGGGGGCGGTAGAGAAAGTTAGGACTCAGCTCTTCACCCCGTGAATCCTGCCTCTTCTACCCTGATAAGTGCAGCTTCTTAAAAGGGAGAGGACCACTTAAGGAGGAGGGCCCGGGGCTTCACAATGCTTAGTGAATCAGCTGACAAAAGTTCTTCAGGGCTTTGAAGCCCATGGCCAATTCGGGCCTGCATTCGCCCCACCCAGCGAGGGTACAGCCGACCTTCCAACGGAGCAGTGAGGGTCGGGCGTCAGCACCTGCGTCTCTAGGACAACTAGCTGGGCTCCGTGCCTGGAGGTGCTTATTGTGTTGTTTGCTGTACAAGGACGGGGTGGTCCGTCTGGGCACACCTGGTCTTTGGCATGGATGGGCTTTTCTGTAGTGCTTTATTGTGAAGGGACAGGTCCTCAGACAGGAATCCGGGACTCAGGAGGTGGGAGGGACTCTGGCAAGGGAGAAAAGGAATCCTAAGATTTTTCCCAGCCTCACTCTCAGGTCTGAAATCTGAGGAACTGCTTTAAAGGATTCTGGGTGGCAGGAGTTAAGCACAACCCCGGAACCTGGGTGGCAGTTTGGAAACCCTACACTGAAGATTAAAACACTGTAGTTTCTGAGTCAGCACATTCATAATTCTGTGTGTTCGGAGAGAGTTGCTATCCGACATGAGTGGAAACTTTTCAGTGAAAAGGCTCAAGGCTGTGTTATTGTGTGGAGTGGGGAAGGGATGTCAGGTGAGGCAGTAGGGAGAGATGATATTAGAAAGGGCATCATCCTATGCCCACTCCTGGGCCAGGTTGTGACATAAGGGGCCTGGGCTTCTCCCTGCAACCCCTGCTTGATGTCATTAGGCCTCAGGGAGCAGGGACCTGTGACAGGACCCACCTGCCCTTCTCAGTCAGGATTGGAGGAGACAGAATTTCCAAAGCTGGTACCTTTTGGTGGTTCATTTAATATTTCAAGGTCAAGTAAGCAAGGCTGATTGTGCGAAGAGAAGTTAAATATTTGCTTCTTCTCTCCTGGTCTCTCTCATGCCCAGAGTGTCAGATGACCTGGTGTTATGAGAACCGCCCCCTGGCCCCGCAGTCTTTTGGTCTTTGATTAGCGGGGCCGGAAGTTTTAGTATTTATCTGTAAACATGCTCCACTTTGCAGTCTTTCCAAACACCAGAATAGGTGCAAAAATCTTAAGTTTAAAAAGCAAAAATGTTATGGGAAAAATTCTGGAAAACTGACTGCTTAAAAACCCAAGTGTGTGTTTCTTAAAAGAGATTACACTTAAACTTGCCTTCGGGGCAGACTATTCCCACTTGACTGAGTTGTCGGCATGAACTGGACGTACCTGTGCCTATGCGAAGGCTCTGTCTGGGCCCCCTTCCAGTGGCACCGTTGGGAGGTGGCACCAGGGGCAGAATGACTCCCGGCTGCACGTGGATGGCAGCTGGCTGCTCCCGCCCCTTGCCAGGTTGCATGATCTCCCAGCAGCTGTTCATAAGGGTGAGAAAGTGGAGAGTGTCTTCCTGCTAGACAGACAAGCAGATGGGATGGTCACCCCATGCTGGGTGCATGGTTGTCCCCAGAACAAGCTTTGGCCCAGCTCTCCCCAGATTGGCTCTCTGGGGTCCACTGAGTAAGCATGATCCCACCAACTCAAAGGCTTGTAGGGGCCAGGCGAGTGGTGATGAGACAGCGCTGATGAGAAGAGGCTGGTGGGAGTCTGGCAGATGGGTGAGCGCGGCTCCATGGAGAGATAGAGCTGCTTCCGAGCTGGAGCTGATGCTGACATGGAGCTGCCGTCTTCCTGTTTTTCAAGAAAAGATGGAAATCTTGATTTCTCTCAATGTGAAATATCTCACGTGGAATATTGATAATGATTCATAGTTAAAAAAAACTGCATTGCAAGCTTATGACATTGACATTGAAAGTTGTTTTTTTTTTTTTTTTGTCTCCACGCTTTGTTCTTGCGCAGTGTGTACAAATTCCTTGCTGACAACAGTAACAAAATTGACCCTGAGAGTTCTACCCTTTCTCCCTTCCCCTTAAATCTCTTGGGGTTTAGGATCTTGACTTGCTGAATTCTCCCAAATGTCCCGTTAGGTGGACAGGGATGAGACTTCAACAAGTTCTGCAGCAAAGCAGACCCCAGGGCCCAATGGGCCAGCTGGGTAGGCCACAGCCCATGCCCTGCAGACCATCTTATTAAGTACCCCACTGGGTTTGGGGCACACACCTCCCATTACTGAAGTGCACCCCCTGCCAGGGTGACACTTGGCTTCTACTGCATCAGTCTTAACACTGCCCAAAGGCCTGCAAGAGGAAGGAAAAGAAAAGCCCATCAAAACCCACCCTGACCTGCAGGGAAATGCCATGGAGTCAGGTTCGGCCACATGAGTGGCAGCCTTCCTCTGCAGCTACCCTGCAGGGGGCTCCCAGCTGGCTGACCACCATGATGCAGAAGTCCTCAGCAGCCCCTTTCAGTCTAAAGGTCAGCATGAGAGAGTTCTGACGTTTGGAGTCTGAGGGGGCTGATGAGTACTGGAGAGACCGAAGTACTCATTGACCCAGGCCCACATCCCGCCTCAGGGCTTCCCCGGGACCCAGGCCAGGCTGGAATGGTGTTCAGGAGATGGAAGCCTGCGGATGGAGCCCCGGCGGTCTGCAGACTGCATTATTCTAGCAGCTTTTCTTCCTCTCAAGCTCAGTGTTCAGGGCAACCCCCTGTCCTTCGAGAGGTGATAAAAATAATGAGGCTAAGCCAACAGGACCGAAATAGATGTTTTTATTTGAGCAGACACCATATGTGTGTCATGGGGCAGAGGGAAAAGTCTCGGATCTGGGATCCCCCCACCCTGCCTCTGGGCCCCTTTGGGGAAGGGTCCGTCTGGGGCAGCTTCATCCCTTTAGGCTCCTGCCTGCCCTTTGCCTCTCCCTGAAGGCCTTTAGAATTGCATGTTTCTGCTTTATTGTACCACAGAAAATGAATGGGGACAGAACGGGGACAGGAACATGACACAGATGTTCATGACTTCTTCCCCAGCGTCACAGGACTACGTGCTCCAAGCTGGTGGTTTTGAGGAATGATGAAAACCATGTGGGTTTTTACCCCAACTTCCAAGAACTAGAGGCAGATTCCAGGACAGTGGGAGTTGTCTGTATGTAAAAATAGGAAAGCACATCTGGTAAGGAGTTACTGCTGCCCATTAAAAGACCTCGAAGACTTTTCCCAGCAAGGCCCAGCCCCTGGGGTGCTGCCTGCCCCCAAGGCTGGGGGCTGATAAAGACTTCCCTCAACTCCTCATGTCCACAGAGAGCCGGGTACATCCTGACAGTGAGCCATACCCTGCTCTAATCTGTCCTCACTTTGCCAGAGAGAAATTTCTAGAACTCCAGCTTGACAGTGCAGGTCACTCGTCTATTTAAATTAACTCCTTGGGCCCCAGACTCAGCAGATTATAAAGACCCCTCAAGGCCAGGCTCCAGCGTATCTGTAAACCAAGTCGCTCACAGGGCCACACATTGTCCCCATGCTCCCCTGCTGTTGGCTTGTTCTCTCTCTCTGCTTGACTGACTTACAGTTGAAGGTCCTGGCTTTGGGAGATTCCCGGATGGCTGCCAGCACTGCCCACCCCATCTGAGTGAGGAGCGGGGACACGGCTCCCACAGGAGCCTGGCGGTCCATGTCTCTGGCCTGGCATTACACACCCACTTTGAATTGTCTTCTTCCTTTCCACATCATCCATCATATTATGAGACCTTCAAGGGCAAGGATCACGTCTCCTCTTTCTCCTCCAGAGGACAAATTTTTCTCTCTGCAAGTGTGTCCTAGTTGCTGGGCTAAGCTCTGTAGAGGTAGTGGCGAAAAGCACGGAAAGAAAGGCGTGACTGCCACCTGTGTCAGTTTGGCTGTCACAACGAAGTGCCACAAAGCGGCTGGCTTAAACGACAGAAGTGCATTGTCACACAGGTGTGGGCAGGGAGTAATGTGACCAAAGTCAGCATTCTCTGCCTCCTCGGCGGAACAGACCTGCAAACCCATCAATAAAGCTGAAGCATGACGGCTACACTACAAACACGGGCGGGCGCAGAGGAAGCAGAAAAGCCAGAGGAATTCCTATCTCCTGCAGAGGGCTCAGCGCCGGGGGGCCGGGGGGCCGAGGGGCGCTCAGGAAAAGCTTCGCAGTGCAGTGGGTTCTAGCCTTTGCGCCTTGAGTGGAGAGGTCCCGGGAAGCCGCTTCCGAAGATCGCTGCACGATGGAGTCGGGGAGGCTGGGTCCGCACCCACGTGGGTGCACTCAGGCCTGCGGCTAGAACTCAAGTGTTTGTTCTAACCCTCGTTGTGGTTGAGGGGGCGTGAAAGTGGGAGGAGCGAAGTGTTGTTGTAATCATAAAAGCCCGAAGTCATTCCTGCTTGCGGGATGTCCCAAGGGACGGATACCTGTGCCCAGGCAGGGGGTTCTGGAGTTGGCATGGGAATAGAAATGGTGGTGGGAAGGGGGTAAGAGGCAGGGAGGGCCTGAGGGTCGGCCGCACCCTCCTACAAAGCCCCAAGCGGGTAGCACCGCTAGGCTGGGAGTGCGACTGAGTGATGAGGCGAGGGTGGGGTGGGGGTAACCCGTAACTGACTGCGCTCCCCTGAGCGTGAGTGCCTCCTCATGTGGGGGATGGGGTGGGGGGATGAATGAGCTTGCTTTTACAGTCACCAGGCTGGGCTCTGGTGCCACCTTGGAGAAGGGATCCATGTGAGCTGATTCCCCAATTTGTGGTTAGGGACTCTGTTCAAAGCCTTTTTTTCTCACCTATTGTTTCACTCAAGCCCCATGTCATCCCTGAGAAATAGGTGGGGCAGGGATTACTGACTCGCTGCAGGGGAGAAAACACAGAGGCTGAGCGGCTGGCTTCTCCTTGACCTCTGCCTCTCTTGGAGGGGCAGTGTCCCCTTCCAGTTGTGGTGCCTCATCTCTTTCCAAATTGTGGAAACAGGACAGATTAAACTATCAAGTTACTTCCAGCTGTGCCTTAAAACCCAGTGCATGGAAAGCAATAGGTCAGGCATGTGGATGTGCCCTGTGGAGCACCTAGAAACAGGGATGGGTGTACTGGGGCCGCATGGGGGTGTCTTAAGAAAGCAGTGCTGAGTGAGAGGGTAAGAAGCAGCAAGAGAGACAGGACACAATAGGCTTTCGGTGAATTAAAAATGCATGCATAAAACAAACATAATGTTTTTTAGAAATTGACCCTAGCTATGAATCATTTATGGAGGGGTCAAATCCCACTTCTGCCTTGACTGACACGCAGCTTTGACTCAGGGCTCAACTTTCTAAATACCAACTTTCTCATCCATAAAATGGGGATTATATTAGTACCTACTTTAAGACAGCTGCGAGAATTAACCCATTTATGGCTCCTGGTCCATCAAGCATGGTTCACGCATAATATCTCTAATCATTATTTCTCCATGTAGTCTTAGAATAGAGACAGATTTCTGCATGTGAATTATACTTTCCAAAGTAGTATAAAGGGACATATTAGGGTGTACACATTTCTTCTGAAACACCAGAGTTATAAAGGAGCCTAATAGGGTTAAAAACAAAACAAAAGAAAACAAAAACCTTTTCTTGTTTGTCCTGGATTGACACAGGTTGTTAGAAAATCTCATTCCATTTGAGTAGTCTGGCAACCATGGACTACCCAAAGACGGTTACTATGGCTGCGAGGAGGAAGCAGAAAGACTTTCCGGCATTGTTTACTGAAGAAAGGGGAGTCTAGCCTCAATGGGTAACTAATGACTGTGCCCATGTGCTTCAGTCTAGAAGACAGGAATGACGGCAAAACGCTTGGAAAAACACAGCCATGCCCTTTCCTAGGAAACCCCGGAATGTGCCTCAGCACCCTGAAACCATCCATCCCCGACTCCGTCAGGATGTTCCCTCACAGGGAAATACGGCCAAGGTGTCCTTTTTTCCACGTTGTATGGGATTTTCTGTCTCAAGTGCCACTATATTCTACAGTTGTGCTTATGTTCTCGGTATTTCAGGGACACTTTTTCTCATGAAGTGAAGGCGGATGATTCATAGTCGCCCAGATTTCTGGATTAATTGCAAGAGTTGTGGAAATGGTGCGGGAAGAGAGAATTCATGAAGTCACTCATGCCTCCTCGACTTGTTCAGGGCTGTTCCCACTAACAGTGGGCTCTGATCTGTCAAATGGGGGTGCCAGTGGTTATTAAGTGAGAATGACCTTTAGTTGGGTAGATGTACTTTTGGATTCTGTCTTTACCCCTTAGAGAGTCTGTGGCACCTGTTAATTATGCAATTATCTCACCCACAAACTGAATATAACACTCATATTGAACATCACACCTAGGTCACAGGATGTTGTGAGGGCTGGAGATGGCATATAGAAAACAGTGAGCACAGAACGTGAAATACACCCCCAGCATGTCCATGTCCTAATTTCTGGAACATGTGAATGGTGTGGCAAAAGGGACCTTGCAGGTTTGATTATGTCAAGAATCTTAAAGTCGGGAGATTATCCTGGATTATCCAGGTGGGCCTGGTGTAACCACAAGGGCCCTTACATGAGAGAGGTAGGAGATCAGAATGAGTAGTAGAAGAAAGTGATGCAACCACAGATGCAGAGATTGAAGTGATGTGACCACAAGCCAAGGAATGCTGGGAAAGGCAAGGGGTGTGCTGTCCCCCAGACCCCCCCGAGGGATCCAACCCTGCCAGCACCTTGATTTTAGTTCCAGGAGGCTTCCTTCTGACACTCTGACCTCCAGAATTAAAAGATAATAAATTTGTGTTGTTTTAAGTTACTAAGACTATGGTAACTTGTCACAGCAGCAATAGGAAACTAATACAACCTTCTACAAATGGTGGTTATTTTCATTATCAAGCATAGTAACATTCATTCAAAATATGGAAACCCTTTGAAAATTGTAAAGTGCCATGGTGAAGATTATGATCATAAATGTTCTTGTTTTATTCTTTTTACATTGAAATCAAGTCAGCTGCTTTGAACCTTTGCATTTCAATATTTTCCTATGATTGAATCCATGTACGGCAAAGCTATATTTTCATTCTCTTTACCATTTTCCAAGAAGATTTATATCTTAAGAGATAGTCAAGTATAGCCCTTGCCTCACAGGGATGCAGTCAACTGACCTCCCTCCACTGATGAGTTTGTGTCACATAAGACGCTGCAGCTGCCTGATTTGAGCACTTGCTTGTTAACCATTCCCTGCTTGGGAGTAGCTAACAAGCAGGGAAAAGAAAAGAGCATGCTGAAGTAGACAGTGGGGGACACTGCCGGGTATTCATTCTTTCCATATGGTGTCAAGACTCTACCTGGACACACAGTCACCCCAAAACAGGGACTGATGTTCTCAGACTGCCTTGTATGCAGATGGGGCCACAGCTAAGCTCTGACCAATGAGTTGGAAATAGAGTGGACTTATGTACCTCCAAGGAAATGTCCTCCAAGGGCAGCTCTGTGCCATCCATGCCCCTTTCCATGTCTTGTTCCTGCTGGCTGGACTGCACATGCCACGTTTGGGTGGTTGTGTTGTAATCTGTCATGCATTCCTCACTGCTGGACATTTAAGTTATTTCCAAATTTCCACGACTCCAAATAATGCTTGGATGAATATTAGTGTAGCACCATCTTTACAATCAGTCTTTTAAATATTTTTTAAAAGGTGTGTATAATAAAAGAACACCTGTTCTTGGTAAAAACTTAAAACATTACAGATATGACTAAAGTCTCCATTAATGACCAGTTTCAACTAATCACAGTCACTCTTTTTAAAAAATATTTTATTTATATACTTTTTAGAGAGGGGAAGGCAGGAAAAAAGAGAGAGAGAAACATCAATGTGTGGTCGCCTTTTGAACACCCCCCACTGGGGACCTGGCCTGCAACCCAGGCATGTGCCCTGACTGGGAATCGAACCAGTGACCTTTTGATTTGCAGGCCAGCACTTAATCCACTGAGCCACACCAGCCAGGGAAAATCACTTTCACTCTTATAGAGATAATTACCTTTATTGGCTAATATGTACCTTTCTATTTTTAATGTGTTTACATATATTTCCATGTATCTCAATAAAGTGTATAATGCTGGGTGGTTTTTATTTGTGAGGCTGGGAGTGGCGCACAGATGCTGACATGCTCCACAGAGTCACTCAGCAGCACAGTTTAGAAATGTTTACATATCAGCCCAGGAAACTCCTCATTCCTCTCTGTAACTGCTGCGGAGGATTGCGTCACAAGGACAAATCAGTGTTTCTTGAACTCTTTCCGTGATTCGGGTCTTTCTAGTTTTTGCTAGCACAAACAATGATGCATTGGATCTTTTCTTTGTGCACATGCGCAAAGGTTTCTCTGGGGAGATTCAGAGAAGTGGGTTGGCACCATCATGGAGGAGGCACACTGCACATCGCCCACCAGAGCGGCTGCACAGCAACTCTGCCACCAGACCTCACATGAAGGTGTGCGTGTCCCTCCAACTTCACCCAAGCTTGGTATCATCTAAGCTTGGGTTGTTGCCACTCTGATTAAAAATGCTATCTTGTTTCATTTGCATTTCCCTGATACCTAGTGAGATGAAGTGTCTTGGCCATTGTAGGTCATATTCCTGAAAATTTAGTTGCTGGGTCAAAGGATATGCAGCCTGTGTACGTGTGTGTCTGTCTGTATGTACTATGTACATGTCTTTGTATGCACCATCTACTCTTTAAGGATTACATATTTTTTCCCAAATTGCCCTTCTATAATAATTGAGTCAAATGAACCTGCTCACTACAGGGTCTGTAAACTCTACTTTTCCTACTGTCTACAGCACTGAGTGTAAATTTTTTAAAATTTGGTAAGTAAATATAGCATCCCATTTATCTTAAATTGGTTTCATTGAATAAGAATGACTACTTTCTTATACCTTTTGACAGTTTATACTTCTTTTTTGTGAATGACTTCTTTATTTCCTCCACTTTTGTGTGAGGTTGTTCATCTTTATTCTGTGTGGATCTGGAAGAACTCTTTATACACATTAAGAATGCTAACCTACATCTGAGGGTTTGATAAATTCTGGATAGTTCAATAAAAATAATATTTCTAATATATTAATATATATTATATAACATGTATTAATATTCTTAATAATAATATAAATTCCTCACTGTGTAGTGACATGCTGCCTACAGAAGGAAAACTCACAGTAAAAGCTTATAAACAAGCAAGGGAAAGGCCTTGCACAGCCCGGTGATGAAAATGGGTCATGGATAGAGGGACACTATGTTCTTAACCTCTGCAGCCCGAGACACAAAAACCCAAAACAACTAAATAAACCAAATCCACACAGCCCCCTTCAAAGATGTTGCAAAGGGGTGTGAACTGTGAACTTGTGACCCAAAGCTTTGTTGACCATGAGTAGCAAGCCAGTGCTTTTTTTCTGTTTGTTCACTTCACAGTGTAATTTTTCCCAGTGTTTCCTCAATGAAGATTTAAAACATCCATCCATCCATCCATCCAACACAGACATTTATCAAGAGTTTCTGAATGTGAGACCCTCTCTTTGGCACTGGAGGGAGCAATGGAATGAGAAGAACGCTTGGCCAGACAGCCGAGTAGAGGGTGGAAGCAAAGTGCTGATGACATTGCTGAGGATGAATCCACTGCAACCTCTCATTGCTCCAGACCCTTTTGGAGTCCAGGCTCAGACTCAAGGTGGCCCAGCTCTACCCACAGAATCTGGTCCTTCACTGGTTGTGACTAGCCTGGTCCCTCTACCAGCCATCTGCTTCAGCAGGGACTTGGTCATGCCAAGGACAATGGCCTTCTCCTGGTGGAAGACCTTCTCAAAGACTAGAGAGTGTGACCCTAACAGCTCAGGCACCTGGGGTTTGCTAGATAGGAACAGGCAATCCAGGCTCAACTCCCGATCTGCTCCATGGAGCACAAAGCCCCTTCCTCGAGCAAACCTGGGTGGTTAATACCTGTGAGCCCCCTTTTCTGACTTATGAGAAACTTGTTCATACTCACTGAATTGGGTCCCCCTTAAAAGTCAAGAATAAAGTGGTAGAATTGATCAAAGAGATACTCTAATGGAGTGGGTAGGTTATACATTATGGAAAAGGAAGAAAGAGAAAGAAGTAAAAACAGAAAAGAGGAGTGGGTGACTAAGACAGGAGAGAGAGGTGGGGGGGACCAAAACGAACAGAGAGGTTCCACCTTCACAAATGACAATGCTGCCCTTCATCACTGCTGCCCTTCATCACTGCTGCCCTTCATCACTGCTGCCCCCTCTGAGCAGCACTGGAACTTGAGGGACTTCCAGCCCTTCTGCTGAGGGGCACTGAGAAGAGCAGTAAGATAAGATGGGGGGTAGGGGAGGTGGGGGCAGGATCAAGAGTCCAATTTGAATAGCCAGGGGAAAAATTATCTGGACAGTTGTGGTTAAAACAACTCAAATAAGTGACCAAACAAACAAATCCAAATCTCCACTTGATTTTGAGGATAGAGAAGAGGAAGAATTGAAGGGGCGGGAACAAGGAAGAAGCATTTCTGACTTGGGAGGTGAGTGTCAGGTGCCTGGACCACTTCCAAAACCAGGAGCGTGGGAGTTCAGCTCCTTTCTTCCATCGTTCGTTTTTCCTCTGTGGTGCTTAAATTCTCTCCCCGGCTCCTGCTTTTAACCCTGCGTGAAGTAGTTACTCTTAGTGAAGCACACTAACACTTCAAAGTGCCTCTTTTTTTTCTTTTAATAATAAGTGATCCCTTGCATGGAAAGGAAGCTCCTAGAAGGGGCAGGTGGGGTTAGAAAGTAGCTGTTGCCTGGTGTTCCCAACAGAACTGCAGACTTGCCTGGGTCACACACTCACCAGCTTCAGAGCTCTGCATAACAATTTGTTTTGCTTCCACTGTAAGCTTGCAAATATTGAACATGGTTCAAAGCTTTTCTGGGTGATTTGTCAATGGATTTACTTAAACTATTTATATCCTGATGCTGAGACGAGGGCTGTGCTTTTGAACAATACTGACCCCCAGTGTCTGAATGTGTAGAATTGAAAGGAAACTAGGAAATAGCAGGGCAGAGGAAGAAGACATCCTAAATAGAGCAGCTGTCATTTTCTGAGGACAGCTCATGCCACCATCTGAGGTCCAGAAAGTGAAGTGATGATGAACTAGTGCAAATTCTTGCTCTGTACCAGACTCATTCGACTCAAAAGTGGATGTGGGCATCAGTGTGAATTGGGGTGAGGGGGTCAAGAGTCCTTTTTTGTAGAAAAGATTATGTGTGTTACATGTCGTTGAGTCCACTCCTGACTGCTGGCGACCCCTATAAATGAGTGACGTCCACAATGTCCTGTCCTTGTGTCCTCAGCAGCCCCACTCAGCTCCCGTAGACTCATGCCTGCGGCTTCCCTGATGGAGTCACTCCCTCTCATAGCTGGTCTCCCTTCTTCTCCTGCCGCCTGCTGGTTTTCCCAGAATTATTGTCTCTTCCAGAGAACTCCCACCACTCAGGATGTGCCCAAAGTGGGACAGCTCTGTTTTGTCATTTTTGCTTCCTGTGATGTTTCAGGCTTAATTTGCCCTGGGATCCACTTGGTTACATTTCTGGCAGTACAGGGCACCCACGGAACTCGCTACTAACACTGTAGTTCATAGGAATCCATTTTTCCCCGATCAGCCTCTTCACCGCTGAGGTTGGCCTCTATACATAGTAATCGGAAATACGAGGGTGTGGATGGCCTTAGTCTTGGTCTCTAATGACACGTCTTTGCTCTTGGTGACCATTCCTAATTCTTCTGTTGCTGCCTTTCGGGGGCTCAGCCTTCCTCTGATTTCTTGGCTGCAGTCTCTGTTTGAGTTGGAGACTGAACCAGTTTTATTCAGGGACTGTTTGGTTTTACGAATTAATATTCAACTTATTGAAGTTACAGTTTAAAAATAAGTTTGCTCTTCATTAAGTTTTAAAGTTCCACTTCCAGATCTTATTATTTCATTAATAAAGTACCTTCTCAACCATCATATTTACTATTTGGGAAAGTCTATCAAACAGGAATTGAAATGCTTAAAAAGAAACTGAATATAAAAAAATGGGAAAATGCGCTTAAAATATTTAAGGAGACTAATTAAATTTGTCAGGGGGTCCTTTAAACATTATGATTTTGTTTATATTTATTATATTCAGATACTTTAGATAATTTTTTTCAATTATAGTCGACACTCAATGTTATTTTCTATTAGTTTGAGGTATACAGCAAAGTGGTTAGACATTTATATAATTTAAGAAGTGATCCCCCGAGAAGTCTAGTGCCCACTTGGCACAGTGCGTATGCAGTTATTACACTATTACTGACAGCATATACTGCGCTGCAGTTTACATCCCCGGGACTGTTTTGTAACTGCCAATCATACTTCTTAATCCCTTCTCCTTTTTCACCCAGCCTCCAACCTTAGATAACTTTTTAAAATCACATAAACATATAAATAGGGCAGTTTAAGTTGTTAAAATGCTTCAATATGGTTTTCAAACTTAAAAAAATTGTGTCATTCCTTACACTTCAAATCAAAAGTATAAATAACTGAAAACACTTTACACCAGGATCTCAAGGCTCATTAGTAAGATCCTTCAATAGGGTGAATTATCTTTATCACTGTAAGTACCTTAAATTCCAAGTAAAGGCATTATCCTGAAACACGATACAATAGTATTAACAATGGGTTAGATTTACATAGTAATCCAAACCTTCCTGGTCTTAAAAAGACACTTATCCCGTAAACTGCTAATGTCAACCCAGCCCAAGTCTGTCCTGCTTCCTGTGTGGATGCTCCAAGGTCAGCCGCAGCCCCCTGGAAACACAGTGCACACTCTCGCCGATGACTTGATGGGACACAGGTGACTAACTTACAGTCACCATTCCAGTGACTCCATGGCCTCTGAACAGCCAGGCCTAGCAGTCCACACCCCTGGGTCTGCTTGGCACGTTTTGGTATGTTTGGCACGTTTTCCTCCTCCATCCTCATTAAGATTGCAGCTGACTTCCCTCTGCTTCAGCTACATTTGCATTTTGGTGGCTCCATCGTGTACCACTGCCAACTGAATTATGATGCCACGGTTTCCTGTCACGTAGAGTTTTCACTTTAAATTTACTGAACATTCTCACTTGCACTTAATCATAGTTTTAATATTAACTGCCTTTTGCAGAACCTACAGAGGAATGTAAAATAAATTGGTGAAGGCATTTCTACAACTTTTTCACATTCCAACTCTTTTAAATCATGTTTCCACTTAGTTGTTGATGCGTACGCTTTCAAAAATGTTGAACAAGAGTCACATGCAAGTGTGGAATGAACAAAGGTCAAAGCTAAGGTGGAACCAGAGGGGTGGTGCACCTGATTCCAAGGAGGACTGCAGAAAAAGTGTTATGTGGGCCTTAAAAAAATATGTTGGAAAGAGAATGCTCGGTTAGAAACAAAACCGGTTTACACCTGGTTTGTATCCTACAAGGCAGTAAAATGTATCTTTGTAGTTACTTTTCTGTTAGACAAAGATCATTTCTATTTCATCCAGACAAAAACCTCTAAGTGAATATATAACTTCACCAACTATAACCCTTCACCGGAGAGTAGGTCCCAATCAAACAAAAAAACACTCCATTCTGCCATTACGTGACCTGTGACACATTAAAGGGCACGTCCTTCTCCCTTTGCCTTATTCCAAAGTTTTGGGTAATTTTCCTTAATATTCCTATCAGAAAACATTGGTGATGCAGCATTTCTTAAAATAACCCATTGAGGAACCAAAACCTCTGATCTGACTTATAAACTGGATTTACAACTATGCAGCTTCAGCCAACTCCTGCCTCCTCCTGCAGGCCTGTTGCTGAGCACATTGGCTCACCACCTCCCCCACCTCCTCTTCACACTCACTTGAAGCCTGTGGGTGAAAATGTGTTACACTGTTATTTCTAGAACCTTCCTTCAAGCCACTCTAAATTTTGCTGCTGACAGTTTATATTCTAGCAGTTTTAAGCAATGATAACCATATCATGACAGCTACCTGACAACCAAAGATTGTCAGAGGCTGCTGGTTTGAAGGTGCCCTCCATTCGAGGGAGGTCAGAGTGTGGGGGGAAAACACGTGTTATAGAACTGATGAAACAGAGCATGTCACAGTAGCTGAAAGAGTAAATTGAGAGACTAGTCTAGTATATAGGGTATACGGAGCGTACTGTATATTTTTGGTTGTCCACAACTCCATAAATGTTAGTTTTCCTTCCCCTCTGCCAATACTAAAATCCAAGTGATTCATCTAAGTACCTCTTGCTCTAGCAATGAGGAGTGCAGTGCGCCCAGGAGCAGTTTGTTCTTGGAGGGGGTTCTCCCATTGCCAATTACTACAGACCCGGCTCTCACTTCCTTACGAGCTCAGAGAGCAGGAGGAAGGTTCTTTGGTCTACCTGCTCCCAAGGGACCGTGACAATGTCCTTGTGAGCCCATAAGCAGGGCCACTTGTATCGCAGCATTCTTAGGTTTCAGGGTGATGGCATTTATGTCACAGGGTCTTGCTGGCTGTGCAGAGGTGCTGGGGAGGGCTCCCTGATCTTTGTCACGTCGAGGCACACAGAGCAAATGGGAACATTTATCTGGCCACCGGGCCAATGCAGAGGCCTCTCCAGACCGGAAGTGACTACCCAGGGGCTGCAGCTGCCCCACCCTGCCTGACCACCCAAGGCTTCGGGGACAGTGGCCATACCCTGTAACCCATGGGTGGCACCGTGGGATCCGGTGCTGGCTATCTGCCTGAGCGTGGATGAAGGGTGGAACCTTGAAATGAGAAATAAAGCAGGTCAGGCTCTCACAAAAGGACAGAACAATTTCTGTCCATGGGAAGACGTGAGTAACCAGTATTTCAAGATTAGTAGTCAGAGCTCAACTGCATACGGTCACTAAACTCCTCACCCCACGCTCAGCTGGACAGAGAAAATGCTTATGTCTCTCTGGCTGATCTGATTTTCCTCATGAGCCACACCCTCTGGGCAACAGGAAAAACAAACTCGGCTGTGCTGAGAATGATCTGGCAAACTCGGTTTGCTTGCAGTAATATAAGCTGTTCCAGTTTAAGAAAAACGCTCAGTCCCTTCAGCATTTCTAACGCTCGGTTTCCGTCATCCTCCCTGGCGCCCCCTCCTGGTGACGGCTGCGCTCTGGATCGAGAACACGACACCTGGTTTTTCATTTTTGAAAAACAACAAGCAGTGCAGATAAAAACAGGGCAATGCGCTCACGTGTCCACCTCATCCTCGGGTAAGCACTGCTAGCAGCGGCCGGCAAACGTGTCCTCCGCAGGCGTACAAAGACACCTTAGGTAGGTGATTTTGTTCTCATTAATAAATAGAACCACAATCTGCACCTTATTCTGTAACATTTATTTTATAGCCACTCAGGTCAGAGCAATCCAGGACACGTTTGAGAGAGAAAGGGAGAGCTACTACTAATTAAGTTGGGACAGCTGGCGCGTGCTCACCTGGGCGTGGCAGAGGGGTGAGGCCCACGCGACCTCTCGACCTCTCCGAAATGGAGTTGATTTGGATCAGCCTGTGCAGCACAGCCGCGGGGTCGGGCCACCTGCTGCTTCGGTCCCTCCGAGGGGCTGCTGGCTGCACCCAGCCCTTGGAGCGATGCGCTGTGGCCTCCGGGGGAGTCTTGGCTCCTGGCTGTTTCCTCAGATCTCGATGTTTGGATTCACCACGGCTTTTCTGAAGCCTCTCGAGATCTCTGCGGGCCGATGGCTTCCTCAGCATGGCTGTGTTTCCTTGGGGCCCCCGTGGGCCGCATACAGGCCCAGGACACCCAGAAGCCCTGTCACCCACTCGTCATTCTTGTGCCATTTTAGACGTGATGCTGAGAAGCATCCTCGCAGGTCCCGGAGCTCTCCCTCCTCTGCCCGCCAATCCCGAGCCTCCAGTCTCCCATCACCCACGCTCAGGCTCCGCTCTTCCTGCTTTGGTCCGGAGTCGCGGGTAATCTTCCTCTCTCCCTTCTCCCTGCAGCCCCCGGGTCCAGAAGAGACGGGCTCTGGGATTGCCATTTTCCCCCCAGGGGGTTACCTAGCCTTCCGTGTAAGGATGACAGCCTGACCTGCTTAGCTGTCATGGAAGGACCTGGGGGTGTGGGGTGGGGAGGAGGAGAGTGGAGAGGGGGTGGATTTTCTCTATCAATATGGAAAAACGATCTGGGTCATCTACTGTGGTTTCAACCTATTGAAAAAATTGAGAAAAGTGTCTCTCCCAGTGGAATCTGCTTTGAAACTGACTACCTCATTGCTGACTCAAACAAAAGCCCAATTTCATGGTCAATGCTGAGCAAAGACAGTGCTCATTAGGGTAGCTCTCTGCCTGCCCACTGAGGCACTCACCCACGTTGGGAGGGGGCAGCAAGACTTGGGTGGTTACCACCGGAAATAGGAGCACAAGCCTGGTTGTGGCCCACACCTCTGAACCCGTGGGCTGTGTTATGGGCAAGGGGGACTTATTGCCCCCCGGGGTCAGGACAGGAAAGGAGGAAAGAAGAGTGAGAAAGGGGGCTCCCACCAACCACATAACCACTCTGTTTCCAACTCATCAAAACAAGAGTCTCAAACAGATGCTGGAAAGTACCTTGAACAATCCCTTCCTAGAAACAGGAGCAGGGAGGAAAAACTGTACAATGAATTTTTTGGCACCAATAATCAAATGTTCTCCATTGATGGTCCTGCTTAGTCCTCCCTGTTTCCTGCTTCTTGTACTGGCCGAGCTTCGGGTCCCACTTCCCTGGGTCCTCCTTCTCCCAATTCATGAAAACCGAGTCCTGGTCCCAGAGCCTCTGGACAATGCTCTGGCACCCTCAAGGGTGAGGGACAGGGCAGAGGTGGGGAGGAGCACAGAATTTGGGAGAAGGTAGTGCTCGGTCCGAATCCTAGTTCAGCAGATGTATGACCCACAGCAATCTACCTAATCTCAGACTCAGTTGCCCCATCTGTAAAATGGGAAAAATGCTACCTCCTTCCTGTGGGATAGGCTCATGGACGCAGCCATCTCAGTGTGCCCCAAACTGCAGCCTCCCACAGGAGCACAGCTGAGCCCGGGGGACGTGCTGATGGCCCTTTCTGCTGATTTTTTTCCTGATCACAATGGAGTTTCAGAAATGCAGCAGAAATAATTCCTGGGAACCATTTTCATACGTAATTTCATGTGTCAGAGTTAATGAATGTGAGAAACAGCATGTTCACCTGCAAAGCACCCAGCACCATGAGTTCAGAGCCAGCTGAAAGCCCCAATGAATATTAAGACCTGGAGCAAGGCCCCCAGCTTCCTGGATTTAGTTTCTTTTTCTGCACATGGAAGGTTAGAGCCAGAGGGTCTCTGAGGCCCCTTCAGGTGCGACCTGCTTTGATTTCCAGCAACATTAAAAATGCAGCTGGCTGATGGAAAACCCTTTCTAATGTTCTCTGGCCAGCAGCTCCAACTGCCGACTCCTAGGTCTTGTTCTTCACAGGCTGCCAGACTCCCAGTGCACAGCCCTCAGCCCCCAGGTCCCCTAGTCCAGTCTCTTCCATAGGCGGAATTCTCCAACCTCGCTTTCCCATTCACAGCTATACGGGAGGATAGGGAAGGATACGCGGATGACAGACAGTGGGGCAGATTCAGAGGGAAGATTCACCCAGTGGCTCCCCATTATTTCCAGGCTCTTGCCTCTTCTCTTCTACTGGAAAGTCATCCATGCAACTCCTGCCTCACGTTACGGTGCCATTTGAGAATGATCCTGGGCAGATGCTCCCTGGATCTTCCAATAAGCCCATTCGAGACATTATTTTCAATCTGAGTCAAGTCCTTGATCCTTTATAGATCCGTACAGAAATGCCAATGTCCCCTGTCAACATGTCTCTGTCTTAGACAGCACCAGCCCCCTCCCCCCCCCCCCATTGGCACCATCCCCAGTAGACTGTGCACCGGCCAGAGAACCTCTGGCTTCAAAGCTGTGAAGAGGTGAAATCATAGGCCAACCATACTCCTTAGGTTGCCTCAAGGGAAAATGAGAAATGCAGCAATGAAAATAAGTTTAATAACTCTACTGTAGCATTTCCAGATGCATTATAGGGGGAAAAAATGAGGTCACCTACATCTGCCACTCAAAGTGAGGTCTGAGCACCAGCAGTGAGTGTCACAGTGAGGTCCGAGGCTTGGCCATCATCTGGGAGCTTCTTAGATGCAGAATCCCAGGCTCCAGCCCCGGACTCCCGAGTCAGAGCCTGCATTTTAACAGGGCCTGCAGGATTTTCCCAGGGCGCACAAATGTTTGAAAAGTGCTGCTCTAAAATGCCTGGAGAAGTTACAGGACCTGTGTTGAAAGGTCAAGGATTTATATTGCTAGCATTTCGAGTAAAACCGCCTCTCCTGGGAAGATACGGTTACACGTGTGTTAAGGTTCATATATGACAGAAACAAGAATACAAAGACCTTCGCCTCTCCCTCCTTCCTTTTCTGGCACTGTGCAGAGCTGCAGAAATGAAAAGCTTCATGCAGGCAAAGAGAAAGACAGGAGGTTGCCTGGGGTGGAAAAGAAAGCACACAGACTTGGGCGGTGGGAAGGGGGAGAGTCAGATGAAAAATGTCAGTAGAAGCAACTTCAGGGATTGGTGGAACTTAATGAAGCTTTACTGAGATGGGGGGATGACTTCACCCTCGCTGCTTTTGGAGTTGAATTTATATTTCTTCTGGATGTGATACTGCATGGACATGGGCCAGGAAGTCGGAGAAAGAGTCCCAGAATTCTCCTGGACTCCTATGTCATCTCCCTATAATTCAACTCCTCATGCTACTGCTGTTTACCCAGCAGGGTACTAGGAAAACATAAAAACATAAAAATGTGAAATGTTCAGGTATTGTGTTAACGATGTCATCTCTCAAATAGCCTCACATTCCAAATGAACATCCTTTAGTCTAGAGACCGGAAGTACTTGCCCAAATTCGCGAGGAGGAAGAGCCTGGCTCAGGTGCCACCCTGGGCCCTCAGTACTCATCTCAACCTGATGCCGAAACACCATCCAACTCACCTGACTCCCGCTCTGACACTTGAAAACAGCAGGTGCATCAGGCCTCGTGCACAGCTGGGGAGGAAACACTGAGCTATCTGGAAATCACCCGACTGCCATGGAAACTCCCAGTTGACACCCCGTCTGCAGATATTGATACATGAAGTGGTTTTGAAGATGAATGAGGACTCTAAGACTGAAATGAAGAAGCCAGGCCTGAAGGACACCTCCCCCGCAAGGTGGCCAAGAGCCTGGGGTTGGGGCTTCCCACCCCCCGGAGCCCCCTCCTCCCCAACGGTGGGCGCTGACCCTGTGGAGGTGCCCCACCGTGCAGAGGCAGGGCGGCCCTAGCGCCTGCAGTGCCCGGCTCTGGGGCTCTGAGCAGTGTGCTGCCTTCTCCTACTGCCCTCGGGAAACTGCTCTGTGAGGTCTGACAGTGTGGGCTCCCGTGGGCTCTTGCAGTGGCCTGAACGCCCATCCAGCCCAAGCACTTGACTATTTCATGCCACAGCCCAACTCAGGCTACTCTGTTTTTTAAAAAAGATTTCATTTATTTATTTTTAGAGAGAGGGAGAGATAGGGAAAGATTGATGGGAGAGGGAAATACCAATGGGTTGTCTCTCACACACAAGAGCTAACAGAGCATTTTAGAGGTGAACGAGGGATTGGGGAGGGGTGAGTGGGGGCTCGGTGGAGTTAGGGAAGAGAAATGTTGCAAAAAGTGAGAGGGACTGGGGCTGGTTTGTGTGAACCCCCCGAGGGTGCATCAGCTGGCTCCTTCCCACCCCCAAAGGCCGGGAGATGAAGGCCCTGTTTCCAGGTGTCCTCTGGACCAAACAGCCAGTTCTCTTGGCAGGTTTGTGTTTTCTTGGGCCCTTTCGGGGGCGGTTTACAGTCATCCTAGGGATGCGGCCTTGAGCCGTTAGAAAACTATGTTCAAGCCATCCTAGGCCGAGGTGGAGGCTTTAGTGGAGAAGAGGGCTCCAGGGGAGGGGCCAGACTGGAGTCAGGTCAAGTTGAGGATCTTTGTCACTGGTCAGAGGCGGTCCCCTTCCTGGGGAACATCTTCAACAGTGGTTTTTCAAGCAGCGTTCCCTTTGAGTCAGCGGGCAACGTCACCAAACACGTGAGAGCTGGTGGCCAGGGTTGGGCTGTGCCGGGCATGCTGACCACACGAGTACCCCTTACTTGGGGAGCATTGGGGAGGGTGATGGCCCACTTTTGGCCCTGCCCCAGAATGCCCCGTGGGGGGACATCACCGGCAGCCTCAGAGGAGCCGAGGAAACAATCAGGCTTTGGTGGCAGAATTTGATCCAAATGTGATCAGCCACTCATGGAGCCTAAGCTCCATTCCCTCAGCAATCAAATCAGGGCAGGGCCTCCGGTGGGCTGGCAGATTAGATGGAATGATCCTGTCGAGTGGGTAGTCTCTGATGAATGCTAGATAATTAGATAACGCTCATTCCTTTCTCCTCTCCTAGAAGAAAGTTCGGAAAGTGCCTGATTTCATACGCAGGCTAAAGACCAAAACCCACCCTGGTCAGCCAGTTGTTTGTAACTTAGAAACAAAATAAATCATATTTAGATTCCCAAGCCCACTCACAAACACTCATCTCTGCTAAATATAGATGGTTCCCAGGTGCTTACGACGGAGAGTGGAGAAGTAAAAACCAGCATTAGTGCCCGCCGTGTCCACGCACACGGTGTTTCCAGGGGAGGCGCCGGCTCTCTCCAGAGGGCAGCCACGGCGAAGACTCTGATAGAGCAAAACCCGAGCACCTGGCCTTACTTCACTGTGGTCGGCCTTTCCTGGAAAGTTTTCTGAAAGCAAAGAACAGATTTTGGTGCCAGGCTTGAGTTCCCATCCTGACTCCTCTACTTACTTATGCTGTGGTGCTGGGGCCACCACTCTAACTCACAGGAGCCTCACTGCCCTCACCTGAGAAATGGACTAATCACAGTGCGTGTCCCAGACGGTTCTGATGGGGTGTCGATGGGAAAGCGCATGGGCAGTGCTTGGTGGGCTCTGTGGACAGGGGCAGTTAGCAGACCAGACACCCCTCACGGTGGCACCCTGGGCTGCCCAAGATTGTTCACCACCAGTGTCAAGGGACTGTTTGGAGAGCTGATGTACAGTTGAGGGAGAGGACAGGAGCTTGGCCAGCCCATGGAGGACAGCTGTGCTTTATTTATACAGACACAGTTTGTGACAATTGCATTTTACAACAGCTGCCCCTGACCCAGCCACATTTGACAGCAAGGCACAGGTCACGGGCTCTCTGCTGAGCAGTTTTTACAGCCCGCCTAGGTGTGGAGCTAGAGGAAGCAGGAGTCTACCGAACATACTGGTGCTCCCAGCACACTGCGGGTTCTCAGTGGAAAGCCATGCAGGAAGCCACACGGGCCCCAAGGCCTCCAAGCTCTGGTGTCCCAAGGGTCAGAGCTTTCTGGTCTCCGCTAGCGGTGACCAAGAAGTGAGTGGAACCTGAAAATATAGATTCGCAAGGACAAATTTTTTTTTAAAAGATTTTATTTATTTATTTTTAGAGAGGGGGAAGGGAGAGAGAAAAAGAGGGAGAGACACATCCATGTGAGACAGCAACATCGATCAGTTGCCTTTTGTATGCGCCCTGTCCACATAACCCAGGTGCGTGCCCTGCCTGGGAATAAAACCAGGGACCTTTCACTTTATGGGATGACCCCCAACCAACTGAGCCACACCAGTCAGGGCTCACAAGGAAATTTTCATTTCATATCAATGAATGCTTATTAGAAATGAGATGACAGAGACAATGGGCCAGGCTGTTAGCTTCCTCATTCATTCATTCATTCATTCATTCATTCACCAAACAGTGCTCCCACTGTGTGCTTGGTAGTGTTCTAGGTACTGTGGGCACAGCAGAGAACAAAGCATAGAAACTCTGCCTGCCCGCATGGGGCTGACATTCCAGCACGTGGGGGCAGGAAGGGTTAGAGAAAAGGGGAAAAACTAGAAAAAAGCAAGAGGGGGGCAGCAAGAGAAGAAGCCCACGTCAGGGCCAGGAGGAATCCACCTCACTTTTTCAGGGTACCTCTGATGGTTACCATGGTTACTGGCTCCTAATGGCCACCCCTGAAACTGAAAGTACTTTTCTGTAATTTTTGTGACCTTCCTGTGTGACAGTCACAAAGCCCCTGTGTGGGTTGGTGACAACCCACTAGTGAACATCTAACATTGAGGGAATGACCCAGAAATTCTCCGTGTTCAGTTTTCTCCTTGAAACTAGGCCTATCTACAGAAAGTTCAAATATTTCACACAAAGGGTGGTAGGGACTTCATCTGACCCTGCTGTGAGTGTATCAGAATATGGTTGCCAATCTAGAAAGCAGGGCCTGTATGCATAGAAAGTAGGGAACCCAAGGTGGAGCGGGGCTGAGGGTCTAGGAGAATCTGAAACACGGGCATTGCTAAGGCAAGCCTGGCGGGCGCCGCAGTAAGACACCCTGAGTCTGTGGGCACTGGATGCTCGAAGTTCCTGGGCAGGACAACTGGCCCATTCTGCTGTCTCCCCAGGGGCCAGCTGTACCCGCCCAACACCCCAGAGGACTCTCAAGCTGTGCCATCCAGTGAACTCTCATCTCATCCCTCCCAACAAGCAAGGTGACTCCTGGAATTCTGGCGGGGGATGGAAAGGCCCTCCCCTTTCCATCAGGGGAGAGCCGAGCTTCTGCCCTCTGCTGTCCTCCGCTCCCCGCCATCCCACTCCCCACCTGGGTGCGCCCTACACTCTCCCAGCTGCTGCAGCCACCACCCCTGGTGTCACGCAGCACTTGCTCACGGGATGGCTCATCTGAGCCATCACAGTGCAAACATTGGAAAAGAAAAGTACTCTCCTCCACCAATTTTAGTCAAGAGGATCAAGAATTTTTTATAAAGATTGTTCAACAGCACAAGAAGGAAAAGGGCAACAATTCAAAGCTTAGGAGCGAGTGAGCTTAGGGCTCTCTGACAAGCATCTAAATTCTCTACGCAGGCCCACTTGGGTTCAGGGCACAGGCCCAGGCTCTTGGAAACCAGACAAACTCTTTGCCTTTTGAAGTAAATTTAGCCGTACCAGATGGACTTCTTGTCCTTCCAGAACCTGCCCAGGAAGTTGAAGGAATGAGGGCAGGGCAGTCTTGGGGCCACGCTATTGCTTTGATCTCCCTCTGCCCTGGTTCTGCCCATTGGATGAGAACAGCTTTGCTCTACCTGATTGGCTTTTCCTCCCCCCTGCCCACCCCCCCGCAACTCCAGCTCAGTCTTCAGCCAAGTTCCCCACCCCTCCGTACTCAGAATGATCGACAGGTAGGTAGATAGACAGAAAGATAGATGATAGGAGAAATAGCAGCTGTTTGAATACACACAGTAATGACTCAGTGAGACCCTGGAGACAGGGGGGAATTGATGGAACGGTGTCCTTCAGTAGGTAAGTGGTCAAGGGATCTAGCACGCAGGTAAGGTGGCAGCCTTGGGTGTGCCCAGGGAAGGAGGAAGTTCGAAGCTGGTCGGCCTGCGTTTGCTGAACTGTTATCAGCTTCTCATTTTACGGTGAAATGATAAGCTTGGTTGTGGGCTGGCAGTGATGGTGGCGGAGGAGGTGCTGGTGTTTGCTAGAGAGTTGTACGGTCAGAGAGGAGATTGACTGGGTTGGGGAACTGGCCCAGAAGGTGCTGGCTTGAGATTTATGGTCCTGAATTAAAGTGGGCCCTTCTGCTGCACCTGCACCAGTCAGTGACAAAGCAAGGAGGGGCCAGGGCGTCAAAGGTTTGAACAAAGGAGGGACTCTGATGATTTCCCATGGGACTCAGGGCTCTGGAAGGAGGACAGAAGGACATCAGGTGGATGAAGGACAGTGCAGAGAAGGCGGGGTCAGTGGGTTGAAGGGCCTGATGGGGTCAAAGGATTATATGAGTTGGGGTTTTAGGGGGAGTGAGTGGGACAGAATAAGGTGCTGGTCTGCGAGGGGGCAGATGAACAGGTCACAAAGGGGGCACAGGCACCAGTCACGGTGTGATGGTGACTCAGGATGCGTTCCTGAAGGTGGCTGAGGCAGGGCAGGGAGCGTGGTCCCTGGAAAAGGGAGCTCCACAGACTGAGAGGACAGATTGGGAAGCATCCCTACTTCAGAGCGGGTGACGGACTACGGCCCCTGGGCAAATCCAGCCTGCACCTGTTTTGTAAATGAAGTCTCGTTGGAACACAGCCACGCCCATTCGCTTCTGCATCGTCTGTGGCTGCTTTCATGCCACAGTGGCAGCTTTGAAAGCCGAAAATATTTACTACCCAGCCCTTCACAGAGAAAGTCTGCCCACCCCTGGTCTGAGTGGATATTGAACTCTGTTGCTTAACATTTTACGTGGAAAACAATGTTCAACAACCAAAAAATTTAAAGCAATGTGGCTTTCTATAAGTATTCATGGTGTAATAGTCATAAACCAGTTACCCGGAAACTACGTAAACAGACTTTTCAATATTACAGAGAAGCTCTTTGTCCTTCTTTATTCACAGATATTGTTCAGCCTCTTAATGACAGGATGCTGAATAAGTACTGATTTAGCCTAAATGATATGCTAACAGTTTTGTAAATACAGGACTAAACGTTACCTTGTTTTAATTACAAGGTGAAGGATAAGCTGCCTGCTCTATCTTCTTCAACTGCCTATGTGTCAGCTAAGGCTGAATTAAGAAACAAAGAACCTTTGATTCCCAATTTTGAATTGGCTGTGAGTTCCAGTAAGGTCATATCCCTTTGGGTCGGTTCTGGACCTCATGAAGTGCTATGGGATCGACACACAAATACTCTGTCCTTTCAAAGCATCTTTGCTCCATCCCCCGAAGAATCAGGAAGTAAGGTCTGCAGAGAGAGATTCCCTGCCTGTTAAGTAGTTCCCCTGCTAGTCTCTAAACCATTACACCATTGAGTTTCTTCAGAGCAATTATGCAATTATGCAAAACAAGTCTGATAGAGTATTTTCACTTACTGTCAAAATTTTCAGGCATTTCCCAAATTTTGCAGATATCTGGGATTTTATACACAGTTTTTATTAGTGGTATATATTTTTTCATTGTATAGCTTATCTTTCAAGTATAATGTACATTTCATCTGCTTTCTATTTTGAAAGTATATTTAACACAACATTTTAGACTTGATTTATGATTAAGTTAAAATATTTCTATTCACTCTTACATCGTAACTTCTCTATTCTTGAGTCACCTCTTCTTAGGAGTTGTTTTTCGTGGGCAAGAGCAGGTAGATAGAATACTTTTTTAGCTCTTGCAGATGTGATAATATCCCTTTGTTTTCTCACATGGGTGATAATATTCACTTGCTGTAGAATTCTCAAGTCATACTTGTTGTGTTTCAAACCTCTAGATACAGTCCCATTGCCTTCTGGTAATTACTGTTATGGAGCCACTAAGTCCACGCAGGTTTCGCATTTTTCTCTACAGTAACTTTTTAAAGATCTGTTATTGATTTTGTAAAATTGAGCATTTCTCAAAGCCAGGTGTTGGACTCTAATTTTCCTTGGGAAAGCAGGAGTTTTTCCATTTCTAATCTAAGGTATTGTTTGTTTCAGAGATCCATTGTTTTATCTCTGACTATTGTTTTTATTCAATTGCTCTGGTTTCTTCTTTTTATCCAAAAACATAGTCCCGCCTTCTCCAGCATCTTTTTCATTTCTTAGCCTTGGCTCCCTTTCTCTCTGCACGCTGGGAGTCTCTCGAGTGTGACACCCCACTCCCATCCCCCAGCATGGGACCTTCTATTTCCTGCTACTCCAACAAGGTTTAGTTTTGTTATTGAGTTTTCACTCTTCCTTACTATGCTTTGATGTCCATCCACCATGTCATCATCACAGAAACCTGAATCCTGCTTAAAACCTTGCTGTCCCTATGTCTTCCATCAACAGTAATACTTGTTTCCCCCTCCAAAAATATTTCTCTACACCATCACTTTGTCTTTACTGCCCTCACTTCAAAGCACCACCCTCCAAACTAAGGCTGTCTGTCTTGGCTTCCTCCATCGTTTCTTCTAGTCCATTCTCTATACAGTAGTAATTAATATATGTATATAAGTATGTCTCTGTGTATGTGTACATACAAATAAATACATGTAAATACACACCCACAATTGTCCACACTCAGTGACTTCCTTAAAGTCCAAAGTGCCTTCCGTGGCTCTGAGCACTGCAGGAGTGGACATGCTGGTGTTTCCAAATTCAACCAGACCCCTCGGCAGGCACCCTGGGCTTTGCCAGATCTGCAAGCGCGGTTTCCCTCCCCTGGAGTGATCTCTGCACTTGCTTTTTCCAGCGCTGGCTCAGGTGGAACATCACCCCTTTCAGAAGCTTTCGCCCATGGCGTTATCTAAGTCAGATGCCCCGCTCTGTATTCTCTAAGTCAGCACCCTCTTCGTGTCTTAATAGCAATTCCCATGTCAAGTGTTTTGTTTACGTTTTTATTGTCAGTGAGCCCACCAAAGTTTCAGCTACATCAATGGAATGGCGTTGGGTCCATTTCACTCAGCTCTGTATTCTCCATCTAGCATGGGGCTTGGCTCATAATGGGGTCTGAATACATACTTGTTGGAAGCATTAGTTTCTCTCATGTTACTCAATTTTTATCTCCACTTATTGTTTCTTTATGGGTTTTTGCTTTTGTTTATTAGAGGCTACATCTTTTTATATCCTACAGAGGATGCCAGTTTGTTGAATCTTCTGGATGCTGCTGTAGATTATTTTTAAAGATACCATTCTTCTGGGTCTTCAAGATGGAATCCCTTTTCCTGTTTTCTGTAGCTTTTTCTAATTGGCTCCCCCATAGGGGTTTCCCCCTTACTTACTCATCCTTAAATAAAGTGACATCTATGCAGAGCTAATATTTGATAAGAGAGCAGGGTGAGTTGCTTGTCCATGGTCATGTCCGCTTGTGTGGAATCCTATTCTCAGAACAAGGGGGAGGGTAGGTGACAATACAAGTTCTCATCCCCAGTTTCTGGCCATCACTCACCTATAGAAGCTCTATCTTACCAATCGGCCAACTTCTCCTACTTTATCTAATTGGTTCTCCGATACTGAGTCCTGAGTCCAAGAAATACACAAAAACTTAGGCTTCCAATAGGCTGCCAACCTGGTTTCCTGCCTAATCTCCCATTACTTAGAGAGCTGCACTGTGGGCACCATTTTTCCTAAAATGTGATGAGCTTCCACCAGTTCCTTCTATTTTCTGCACTTTTTTTTTTTGTTTTCATTTTGAAAAATCCCAATCTCTGAATGAACATAGATTAAAAGGGGAATGGGGCGGTGGCTGTCACAAAAAGAAGGGAAACTAGGTGTCACGAAGAGGAACTCCTGGGTGACCTTCTGTCTGACACAGCGTTCCAGGCCCTGGGTCCTGGAATGAGGCGCCTGCTGCAGGGAGATGTGGGGTATCTTCCAAGCTTTTTCAGGTGGTCTCAGTTTTCTGAAGTGAAACCTGACTGTGTTCGAGGAGAGTCTGTTGAGAGATGCTCCTTCCACCCAGTTTTATCTGCAATGTCATTAATGGAGTCCGTGTATATTTTCCAGTAGGTTATCCATCAAGCCTCCTTCTGGTGATGGTGTAAATTTTTGTTTCTGTTTTTCCCTGGAAGGCTGAGAAGTTACATTTTGGAGTTGCTGATCAGATCTCATTAAAAACCAAACATGTATGTTTTTTTAATGTTGGACACTAATATGATTTTCCTCAAAGCAGCATAAATACCGACTAGTAAATATGCAACTTTCCCCCCAATCAGTTGTACGTTAGGGACTAGCACTAACGGAAATCAGAAGGGAACTTCTGTATTCTCACATTTGGTGAGACTATCTGAAGCCTGTCTTCCTCTTAGCCACAATGGACTCTTATTTTCTTCAGTACTTTCTATTTTAATCAAGTGAGGAACAATAGTGAATGCCCATTTCTCCTTAAATTTTATTCTTTCTCCATTTCTTTTCTATTTCCAACTATATGTAGGCTAGGGAAACATAAAATTAAATACTTTGAATAGGTTAATGAAAACATTATTCTATTATTTCAGGGGTTTAGATGATTGTTATAGGAAAACAGAACTAGAAGAGTTAGAAAATGTATTTATCACTCAGCAACAGAGAGGATTTTAAATATATATTTAATAATATTTTACATATAAAAATATGTTCACTGTGTTACATATAAATATAATATAGAACATATTTAATGGGAATTTTATATATAATGATATTTACGAAGCATGTATTTATCACTCAACAGCAGAAAGGATTTTAAATATACACAATTGTATATAAAATATAATAAATATATATTTTGCTTTTAAAAATTTAAGTATTATATGTTATATGCAATTATACATAAGTATATTTTACATTTTATTATATAAATCATATACATAAAATATATAGTTTATAAGTCAGAATATATTTTAAACATATACTTTAAATACTTTGTTACTGAGATAAATACATATTTTGCGATTTCTCTGGCTTAATTTTAAAAACATGCAGTCACAGGAATGCACACCTGCACTGTATTTAACACAATTATCTAGAGACCAAAACGGAAAGATTTAGCACATAGAGTCTATGACAGAGGCTGTAGACTTTAGATTGGCATAAAATCTGCATGGGAGCCAGTGGATTTGCTGAGCAAATCTTTGCAATAAAGCTTTGATATTTTCAAGATAAATCCCTTGAGCTGAACCCTACAAAAACCAGTTCAGAACTAAGGGATTGACACTTTATTTTGAAAGCAGAGCTCCACCTAGTGGTCATTCATGTGCTGACAGCTAACGCTGAGCTCGCCCGTTTCCAAGGAGCATTTACCAATTTGCTTTCTTTCTGCTTTTATTTTCTGCTCCTGTACTTGAGCTGGATTTCAGCTTCCACTCGATCCCTGGGGCGGGAACCCTTGCATGTTGTTCTTCGCCTGGATGATGAAGGCAGAGCCTTCCTCGCGTGTGACCAGACAGAAGGATGAAGGGGCAGGCTCATGCTGGCCACAGAGCTCGACCCAGATCAAAGGAGCGGGGCACCAGTGCCCAGTCCCCAAGGAACCCAAGTCTCGAAGGCTGTTGTGCACTAGGTGGATCAAAAGTGGCACCTGTGATCTTGATGCTTGACCTCTGGATGTGAGCTCCTAGGAGCCCATGTGGATACAGACTGGAGGTGCAGACTAGCTCTGAAATGGACACATGGTGTTCAATTCCGGGGGCCCTTCGCCTTGGCGGCCTCGCCCAGTCTGTGGCAGGCAGCATCCACCAATCACAGCACACCTCGGTCAGGCTTGAGCGCAGCCTCAAGGTCCTGCTCGCCACAGGTGTGGTTGGTCCTTCTTGGAGGATTCACCAAGTTCAGTCCTCACGGTTGAGTGGGCTGTTTGGGATATGGGTCTTCGTTGAGTTCTTTGCGTATGGATATCCTGCATTACGCAAAGCTCTCCAGCCTCTACAAGTCAAAGGTTCACACTCAGGGAAGGTGAAAATCTAAAGTTGCTAGTGAAAGGTGGGCGGGCGGCAGGAATGTAGAATGGGGGCTAATGGAACAGGCTGGGTTTCCAAAGAAACAAGAAGCAGTGAGATCAAAGCCCCGAGGAAACTTCTCCACACTGGTTTTAAGCCTGGAATGAAGCTGGAAAGGGGAATTTTTCCATGCAAAGCCTCAGCCAGCTCCAGAGGAGCAGATCCCCACAAAAACTGGGCTGGAACCCCAGCTACGGCCTCGTGTACCACCACGTGGTGTGTACACACAGCAGTCCAGGTTGGGGAAAGAAAGTTCTCATAATTCATTCTGGAAATACATGGCCTTAAGAAACCCTTAATCAGCACAATGGTAGCAGTCTGGGGTATTGGGGCTTAATGAAATACGGTGCCATACTTTTCAGGCCTAAATCCTCCAGTTTACTGGAGACTAGGTAAGAAAGCCAAGTATGTGATGCTGTCCCAGTGGGAAGGTTTGGCCTGACACCTTCTGTGAGTAGTAACTGTGGAGCTGCAGCCCCTGAATTAGGGAATTAGGGCCTTTGTTCTCCAGCAGCCTATCCAAGGTGGAGAGGAGGAGCGTCTCACACTCCGCCCACCCCCCCACCCCCTCCAGCACAGATGCAAACTTGTGAGCCTGGGGTGGCTGCCTTCTAGCCGGAGCAGGAGAGGCTGAAAGAAAGGGTGGTTGGTCTTGCAGGAGCTGGGGATTGTTTAGAACATCCATCTAGCTATATGGCCAGAAAAGCCTTCTAGAAGCCAGAAGCCTCAGCTCTTGCTTTGATATAACCCGTCATGGAACAGATAGAATTGTAGAAGCAAAAGTATCATTGTTACTTTGTCACCTGCTCTAGAGGCTAAGAACTCACAGATTCATAGAATTTGTAGAGATGGAGGGGACCAATGAGGTTCTTTTTGGTCCCAACTTCGCATTCTGTAAGAGAAGAATCCTATTTGGCATGCTGATGTGCTCACTGCACATCCAGGCTTCAGGAGAACAGCAGGATGGTCCCCTCTCACTGTGGGAAGGAGCACAGAGTAACTACCCTGTGGGTGAGCGGTGGCCACAGGTGTCTTCAATGTGAATCTCTCTTGGTCAGCTTGGAGTCCTCTGAGCCCATGGTGCAAAGCATACCGGCAGGTCCTTTCTGGGTAATAAGTGAATTTAAGGTCTGACAGTATTTCACATTTCCTCCGGGAGAGCAATTAGAGTGTGTATTAGTTTCCTATTTTTGCTGAAACAAATCACTACCAAGTTAGGGGCTTAAAACAATATATATTTATTATCTTACAGTTCTGGATGTTGGAAATGCACAGTAAGTCTCAAGCGGTTGAAACCAAGGTGCTGGCAGGGTTGCATTCAGTTTAAGAGACTCTTGGGAGAATTTGAACCTTGACCTTTCTGGTGTCTGGGGGGGTCAAGGGCCCACAGCCCTTGGCTCCCGGCCCTCGTCCTCCCTCTTCAAATCTACCAACACTGGTTCAAGTTCATCTCATTCTTACAACATATCACTCTGACCTCCTCTTCCACCTTGAAGGACCCCTGCAGCTTCATGGGATGCACTCTGATACTCTCCCTACCAACTTTAACCCATCTGCTACATCCCTTTGCTGTGTGAGCTCTTATCCACAGGTGCCAGGAATTAGGAGGAGACCTCCGGGGAGAGCCATCCCTCTGCCTTCCACAGGGTGTTCCTAGAGGCAGCCCTTGCAGCCTAGCTTTGCCATCCATAGTCTTGACCTTTGAAGGTTGATGGTTCTTGGGTCCCAACAACTTGGGAATAACAATCCATGACCTACCACTGTCTGCCATTTTACGTCTGTGCCGCGATGCCAGAGCCAGCACCTTCCGGGGCGTGGGGGGTGGGGGCGGGGGTGAGCCTGTCTCCCCTCCGAGGTGGCGCTCCACTGACTGGTCGATCCCGGTAACGATGCTCAGATCTCACAAAATCCTTTGAAGTTGATAATACCATTCCAGGATTTATGGTGAAGAAACATGAAATTACATGCTGTCGTTACATTTTCAAATTCAAGGATTCAGTACAGATTTCCCCCACAAAAATATAAAAGAGGCTTAAATTGTAAAAAAAATAATCTTTGGCCACTGGAGGGAGACAACTCTCTGAATAACTGAGGCCGTTTTCCAGTCTGTGGGTCCAGGCAGATGAAAACGCTCCGTTAGTGTTTAAAAGGGTCCCAGGGCTGCCCTAACAGGTGGACAACGCAGGGGGCGGTTCCCGCTCTCGTCCCCAGTGCCCACCTCGGCGAACAGCGGTCCCTGTCTCCCCACGGCTCCCTCTGCCGTGGTCACCCAGGCCATTCGGAGCAAGGGCCCTCTTAACATCAAAAACAAAATTCTTCGTGGAAAGATAGCCCAACACATGCTCAGAACTGGTACGGTGTAAAAGTGTAGAATCCCAAAGATTTCAGTCCGCAAGTGCAGTCGTGAAGGGTCCGGAACAGCGGCCACCGCTCGCCCAGATGCGCCCTGCTGTAACCCTGCCTAGTCTGACAACACTGCTCTGATGTGGGAAATGGGGTGCATTTGTTTCTGTTGGAGAGTTCTGGGTTCCCCGACACAGATTTGCTCCTGACACCTCACAGTTTAAAAAAATGCAACTTCCGTAGTCAAGAGGTCGCTTCCCACGAGGGACAGCAGCTAATATGATCATCGTGTGTGCCTAATGCAGGCCCACGGATACCGAACAGCCAAATCAGAAGGAGGAGTAGACAGGGCCCAGTAGGAATGACGTCACGTGACCTTAGCCCAGCGCTCCGCGGGACACATCCCAAGCACAGAAGGCTTTGCTAGATAACACACGCTCCCCGGTCCTTCCTCCCTCACACTGACGCGGGGATTCCGAGTCATCCCTGGGAGCGTCACGGCACACCCACGGGGGGACGCGTCTGCCGCGTTGCTTACACGTTGTGAGGAGGTAAAGGGGTCTGACTCTGACTTACAATCCACCTTGGAAAAAACAGCCCTGTTATTTTTTAGCCATGACTAGGAATAGAAAACAGGACAGGCACATGTAAAAATCTATGGGCATTGAAGCCATCACACATGAAACCTCTCTTCTTACAGATATAGATGGACCAAGGGAAACAGTGCCTGAGTACTAGGCATAGCTCTTTGCCATCACTAAGCGAAGAGAATGGCTTGGATGAGATAGGAATTTAGTTTTATTTTTCTCATGTACATGTTCAAAGGTGGTTTGGGATGGCAGGCTGGCCTTGCTCCACAAGATCATTTGGGAATTCAGGCTGATGGGGACCCTCGGTGATAGAGCTCCCATCGCTGGACCCAAGGTGAGGGCCCCTGCCACTTCCTTCCTCACCCATGGGAAGGGGGAAAGAGGAGAGCCAAGTGAACGGTTGTGCGTTTGAACAGATGTAGCTTCCATTCAGATCCCAAATCTAGCCGCATGGCCTCAATTGCCTGCATGGGAGATTGTGAAATAGGGTCTCTAGTTCAGGGGCGCTATGCCCAGTAACAACTCAGAGGAGAGGGGCCTAGATAACAGGGGACAGTAGCTCCTGCCACAGCCAACCTCCCTGCACAAGCTTACTCATGCACACCCTTCTTCACATGGGGAATAAATGCATCTGTCCCCAAGGGACACGAGACTGAGTCCCATCCAGTTCATCGTGCAGGAACTCTGGGCAATGGGGAGCCCTTCAAACAGGGCCAGCTGGGGCTCTTTGGGGTCCAACAACCCTATACCAAAAGGCAAGTTGTCTGGCCATCTCCCTGCATGATACCACGGTGGAGCAGGAACGGATGTCTACTGTACAAACTCCCATTCAGGACACAGCAGAAGGGCAGCCTGGCAGCCTGGCCCTGGCACAGAGCAATCTCCCTGCTGTGGTGTGCTGTGCGCTCCGTGAGCAGCTCTCCTGGCCTCTCCAGGTGTCCCTTGTCCGGTGTCCTCTCTGGCCCCTGACTCTTCCTCTTGCCCAGTTCCCCTGTGGCCCCACTGGAGGCAGGTGTGGTGTCTGCCCTTCCTCAGGCCATATGGTGCCCACCGCCCACTTCCTATCCACACTGCTTCAAGGGCCTGGGGAATGATATGTGGGCTTGTACCATCCCAGGCTCTTGCAGGCCAGGTTTGTGCTTTCTTTAGCAATGTAATTCTCTTGAAAACACAAAAAGGTGTCAATCTATTTTACTCTGCCTATTTCAGGAGCCAGTAACTACCCAAGGATCTCGAGTGACAGGTAATTATTACACTTGCAGGTTGTGTGGTCTTCTAATTATTGTCCTCAGAGCCAGCACATTTATCCCTCCTGCTCCCAGATAGCACTTACCTTGAGACCATCAAAAATGATGAGCTGGAGGGGGGAGACAACCCCTCCCGCCCACCCCCCTGCCACTGGCTTTCCCACCGAAAGCCTGTTCCTACTAAGATAACATTGTTTCTAGGCCTTTCTGGTGAGCAGAGCTATCAGTTTTTTAAAAATAATATATAAGGATTTTATTGGCATTTTCTTTTCAATTTTTATATAGCATGGATTTTTAGTCTCTTTGCTTTTTTTATATAGAATCTCTTTTCTTGATGTCTTCTATTATTTAATTTCTAGTACTATTAGCACTTAATATTCTTGAGTCAATTTTGGTGGGTTTTGGCTTTCTAGACATTGGGCAATTTCCTTTGTCTTTGACTTCATGGGCATTAACTTACCCAGTATATCTTATCTAACTTTTGATCACTACAGGATCTGTGCTTACGTCTCTCTTTTCATTTCTATTATTGTTTGCGTACACACTCTCACTTTCTCTTTTTTATTAACTTGCCAACTTCTGGTTTTGTTGATCTTCTCTATTTTTTTTCTCTGTTTATTTTCTACTTCCTTCATTTGGGCTCATATTTTTATTTACTTCTACTTTTGTTGGGTTCATTCTGTTGTACTAGTGCAAATTTCTCAAGTTGGATACTTAGCTCATTACTTTCCAGCTTGCTTATTTTAGAATGTAAATATTTAAAGTGACCCAGTTCCCTCCAAATTCAGTTTTAGCTGCATCCCACAAATCTTACCATGTAGTATTCATATTATGATTTGGCTCTAAATATTTTCTAATTCTCATTATGATTTCCTCTTTATCCATGACTTATTCAGTGTTTTCATAATTGCCCAACATACATGATCCAGAAAGTTACCATTAGAAAAATATTAAAAAGATATCTTTTTACTGTTGACTTAAAATTTAATTAGATTGTAGCCAGAGAATATGGGTGGTTTGGTACCAAATTTGGAATTAGCCCAAATTTGAAATTCTTTAGTACCTTATGGCCCATTTTACACAGATATTCCACATTTGCTTGGGCTCAGTGAGAATGTAGATGGGGCTCAGACTCACCCCAGGGCTGGCGGGGGTCTTTTTTTTGAAGTGGTGGTCTTACACCGACTATTTAGGGTCCTATCTTCATGATTCTTGTAGACTCCTCACTCCTCATCTCTGTCTGCCTATGATCTGTCTCTTATTTCTGGGCAGGAATGAAACTTGAACAAACAGATGTCCAGACACCACAGATGGGCTCACGTGCTCACGTCTCGCAGCCACAGCTGACTTCAGTGTTCTGACCAGTGTGGCTTCTCCTTGTTTGGGGATCTAGCGGTTATTTTCTTTCTTGAGAAATTATTATTGCATTTTATAAGTACATGAAGGAAATCACTTGGTATTTTAGTTGTTTGCAGCAAGCAGGTAAGTCTTGGGGATTTAGTTCATCACATTCCTAGAAGTGACATCCCAATCAAGCTCTTTAAAGGTTTTGTTTACTACACATCTACAACCAAATTTAAAATTAAACCTTAGTAGCGAGCAGCACGCACTGAATGGAACACAGCCTCAGCGACAGGTCTACCTAGTCATTTATAACATAAGATCACAGTGCTGCTCAAATTTGGCACAATGGCATCACTTGGTGTTAAAATATAGTTGCTGCTTTCAGTAAGATAAACTACCTCTGTAATACGTTTATGTTTGCAGATTGCTTCAATCCATGGATCTCTCCAGAGAATGTGCTCCCAATAACTGGAATTTTGGCCTCTAGCAATCAGAGGAGAGCCGAGGCCAAATCCAGACCAAACCCTCCTGACTGGATAAGCGGAGGTCTAGAGAGTGTGTCCCTGGTGATCTGGGCCACTTCTGTCTCCACTTGAACCAGTTCTGGCAGACACGTGATTAGCATGATGCAAACTTTCTCAGGGAATGAAACTGGAGACTGTTTTCTGACACCTAGCAGTGAGACCTTACAAAGACTCAGACTCCCTTATGAAAAAGGGGGTTCATTAAAGGGACATTATAGACTGGACATGGAACCTGCAAAGGGTCCAGGGCAGAAGGAAGGCGGGCTACTCTTGCTATCTTTCTCTTAGGGGAAAACAACCCCCACCTACACCTCTGCTTCTCTCTCTCCACATACTCCTCTCTACCACCTCGATGCCTCTGCCTATTTGTGGTTTCTGGTCTCTGTGGCTTCGGCTTCCACACATCTCTCACAGTGAGCCAAACACCAGCTCTCAGAGGAGGGACTCTCTGAGCCCTGCTCATGGAGCCCTATGCGGCCATCGCAGGCAGTCGGTTTTCAGTGAGTTTTGCATTTCACTCTTGTAGAATTATGACATAATCCAGCTTACATCTGCCTGCATACGTGATGATTTCTGCTTATCCAGCAAAGCTGTGAAGAGGGAACGTTATATCATTTTTACAACTGTATTTGAGCCAGGACTCTGAGTTGCTCCTTGGTGGGTGGGCTGGGGTCACTTCTCTAGTTCTGGCTTGAAGATAATGTTCCTTTGTTACCTTGGACCATGATTTGAATTCGGTGATCTTGCCTCTTTTTTCTTCTTCTGATTTATGTGATGAGGCAATTGCTTCGAGATGGGGATTCTCCTCTAGTATGGACCTTGACACCCAGTGTCCCTCTGCCATCGAAGCCGGGGCCCTGGGGATCATGCAAGGCCCCTCCCTCTTTCTTACCCCCCACATGTCCAGTGAATCACCTATCTTCTTTGAAAAAAATGTCTATTTGTGTCCTTTGCCATCTTTTTAAAGATGTTATTTTTCTTGTAATTGAGTTGTTGAGTTCCTTATATATTTGGGATGTCAATCTCATATCAGATAGATGATTTGCAGATATTTTCTCCTGTTCTGCAGGTTGCCTTTTTCATTTTGTTGACTGTTAATTTTGCTGTGCAGAAGCTTTTTAGTTTGATTTAGTCCACTTGTTAATTTTTGTTGTTTGTACTTTTGGAGTCATATAAAAAAAATCATCACCAAGACCAATGTCAAGGAGGTTTGTTCTTGTTTTTTCTTGGAGTTTTATGTTTTTGAGTCTTAAATTTAGGTCTTTAATGCATTTCAAGTTCATTGTTGTGAGTGGTGTAAGACAGGGGTTCAGTTTCATTCTTCTGCATGTGGTTATCTGGTTTCCCAACACCATTAATTAAAAAGACTATCCTTTCCCCGTTGAGTATTCTTGGCTCCCTTGTTAAATATTAGTTGACTGTATTTGTGTGGGCTCCTGATGCAGTTCCTCTGATCTACATTTTTGTTTTATGCTAATACCACATTGTTTAGATTACTATAGTTTTGAAATAACATTTGAAATCAGGAAGTGTAATGCCTCCAGCTTTTTTCTTTTCTTTCTTTTTTTTCTTTCTTTCTTTAAGGATTGCTTTAGCTATTCGGGGTCTTTTACAATTCCATATGAATCTTAGGATTTATTTTATTTCTGTAAAAAATGTCACTGGAATTTTGATAAGGACTGAATTGAATCTACAGACGGCTTTGGGTAATATGGGCCTTTTAACAATATTAGTTCTAATCTATGATGTTGGAATATCTTTACACTTATTTGTGTCTTCTTCAATTTCTTTTACCAGTGTCTTATAATTTTCAGTCTACAGATCTTTCACCTCTTTAGCTAAATTATTTCTAAATATTTGATTTTTTATGGTATTGTAAATGAGATTGTTTTATTTATTTCTTTTTCAGATAATTCATTTTTAGTGTTTTTGTATGTTTTTTCCTTCAACTTTACTGAATTCACTTGTTACTTGTTCTAAAAACTTTTTAAAAACTCTTTTTGAATCTTCAGGGTTTTGTATATATGTAGGATCATGTCATCTGCAAAGCGAGGAAATGGAACATTTTCTTACTGATCTGGATGCCTTTTTCCCCCCTTGACTATTTGCTCTGGGTAAGAATTCCAGCACTATGTTGAATAGGAGTGGTGAGAATGTGCATCCTTGTCTGGCTCCTGATCTCAGTGGAGAGACGTTAACCTTTCACCACTGAGTATGATGGTAGCTGTGGGTTTGTCAGGTATGGCCTTTATCATATTGATACAGTTTAATTTTCTATTGACTTCTTAGCTATGCCTCTTTTGTTATTTTTTAGTGGCTGCTCTTGGCATTCCCATATGCATCCTTATTATAATCTACTTGAAATTAATATTTGATCACTTTACACTTTATTCTTTATACCTGACTTTTCTCATTTTGTAAATGAAAGAAAAATGTCACAACAGTTTAATTCCATTTAAACATGGTACCCCTGTATTTTAAGCTACTGTTTTTATCTTTTAAGTCTTCATATGTTATAAATTATAGATCCCATCATAGTGTTACTATTTTTACTATAAACTGTTATTTTTAAAGGACATTAAGAAAAGACAATATAGTCTTTTATATTTACCTACACACTTACCATTTCTGATAACTTTTTCCCTTCCTGTTGATGTTAATTTTTATTTTGTAGTAATTTCCCTTCAACCTGAAGGACATTCTTTAGCATTTCTTGTAGTACAAGTATGTTGGTGACTAATTCTCTCAGCTTTCATTTTTCTAAAAATGTCTCTAGTTCATCGTAATTTTAGAAGAATACTTTCCTGGATCTAGAACATATTCTATGGGGTTTCAGTCCTTTAAAATGTATTAAGACTCTAATTCCAGTGCTTTAGCAGAGAGGGGGCCAATGGAACACTTGCCTTGGTCAGGGGCTGGGGCAAGAACTTTGAGGAGCTGAGCTGAAACTGCTGATTTTTAGGAAAGGGAAGTGTTGGCATGGCTGACAGGGTCAACATGGCTGACAAAACTGAGGTAGCTGGACAGGACCGACGAGGGTGGATATTGGCCAACACCAGGTGACTTGGGTCACAACTTTTGAATCTCGTCAATATAGCTGGAAAGGACCTTAAAGCGTCTGTCACTTTTCAGAGCGTGGAAAGGTGACTTTCTCGGAATCACACAAGTGCATATTGCCAGAGTTCCAGGCTCTGCAATCATGTCTTCTCTCTCCTAGGACCCTTCCTTCCATCCCTCCATGGAGGCCAGGCCCCAGGGTGCTACTGGACCGGGCAGCACATTCCTGAGAGCTCATCCGTGTCCCCAGCAAGACCTGGAACAGCTTCCAGGGCAAAGGTAGTTCCCAGGTCTAAAGGAAATTTCTCCTTTTTCTTAGTTATCTAGGTTAAACCTCCATGGGCAATGACCTTGTAGCCTTGCCAACCCTTGAAGAACAAGTGGCAAGAAGCACTTTTAGATAGTAGGTGCTGAGACCCATCCCCAACAGAGGACACCAGAAAACAGGCAAACGAGGTCTTGGACCACAGACTTTGGACACCTAATACTAACCACGTTTTCCAATCGAGCACCTTTCCTTATTGCTGTTCAGCTCTTATTTCCAGCCTTTTCTAGGTCACAGTGTGCAAGACCAGGGGTGTGACTAGGCAATGCTGGGATTTCCTTGGTTTAAATTTCATCTCATATGTTTCTTTCTTCACATGTTGGTGTGTATGAGGAAGGTGTTTATTTACAGTAGTTTTGACCCCAAACTTTAGAGGAACTGTCTGAACATTATCCTAAGACAATATAGGATCATCATAAACCAACAGAGGTCACCTTGGCAATGCCTCTGCCCATTGCCCATCTCAGCACAGCATCATCCATGGGGCCCTGGGAACCTCGGAGATCTGTGGACACGCCTATGAGAGCGAGGCGGTAAAGGGCTGCCCACCTCCACTGCTGGGTAAGGTGCTCAGGGGGCCATATTTTCAGTTGTACCCCCAGCTAGCCGCAGAGGAAAGTGATGCCCCTTTTGTATTCATCTTCAAAACGAGTCCTTAGCCTCTCCCTAGTGAGCCCCGGGGCCACCCGCGGAGCAGATCACGTGGCCTGGCACTAGTGTCTTCACAGTCCAGAAACTTCGGACCACTCAGGAGCTGACTGAGCACATTTGTCTGCTGCCTCCTTGGACCCGCACTCACTCCTGGAGAAACTCTTTTTCAGTGTGTGTGGTGCTGGCAGGCAGCCCCTCAGCCCTCAGCGCCTCCCCCTCTTCTCCCTCCCTCCTCCCTGTCTCTCTCTCCCCCCCTGTTTATTTTTTTCTGTTTAGAATAACAATAGCCTGCAACTCAAAGAAATAGGAATTACACTGTTTTCAAACTAACAAACATTACGAATATAAGCTCCCCTCTTTTTCCTATTTGTTAATTGTAAAAAGTAGTATTTGCCTTAGAAAATGTAGTCTGAATCCTGGGTAAGTCCACTGAGAAGGGATGGTCATTTGACTGGTGTGTGTGTGTGTGCATGTGTGTATGTGTGTATGTGAGTTTTACAGCACAATTTAGAAAGTAACCTGCGGTCTCATGTAAGGGCTGGACTCTAAATACGAGAGAACAGGAGAAGAGCAGCACAGGCATGTTTCAGGGAGGTGGCACTTTAGAACTGGCTGTGGTCCGGTGACTGGTGTCCTCTGACTGCCTTGGGTCCCCATGAGGCTTTGCCCTGAGCCTTGCAGGTTTCAACAGGTTCAGAGCTCCATTACAGTGCTAATAATAGCACGTGTGAAGCACTGGCTAGGGGCCATGAACATTTTATAAGCCTTTTTAATTTTCTGCCAAATGAAAGACCTGCTGTAGGGAACCCCGAGAATTGGGACTTGGTGCTCAGCCTCTTCACCCACCTGTGCCTTGCTGACTTCACTGGCCTCCTGCTTGGCCTCCGACTCTGGTGGTGAAGCCCAGTCCTTCTGGTGGTGAAGCCCGAAGACCAAAAACTTTCTGGCTCTGCTTTTTTTCCATTGCATACGCTCATCTTCCAGCGCTTCATCTCATTGCCTGCCTGAGGCAATGCTGCCTCAAAACAATCTGCTGATAACGACCCCTGTTGTCTCTCTCTGGAACTTTCTAGCTCTACAGCTCTGCTGAGAACCACCCCCTCCTACAGAAGGTTTTGGACACCAGCAACTGGAAAAATAAAGCAATAAATCCTGCCTATAGCTGCATGTGACAAATAAGTGGCGGGGAGAGAGACACTTTGTTTGTGACTGCCCACTGGATTTTATTGTCTCTCGTTTCTACCCTGAGCTGAGAGGTTTGCATTCCTGAATCGTCAGTGAAAGTCAGCCAGAGAGTTTAACTCAGCGGAGACGTGGGATAGCAGCAGTTTGAAAGATGGCTCTTTTCCTTGGCTCCTCCCTTGGGTGAGCCCAACTGCAAAGTTAGTGTTGACCTCTGTCATCTAAAGTCCCCCCTCTCTGTGGGTGCCTATATTTCTAGAACATTCACCCCCAAATAATAAGGTTGTGGGTGCCTATATTTCTAGAACATTCACCCCCAAATAATAAGGTTGCGCTTTCTCCCCTGGTGTTAATTCCAGGCTGTTTGGGGACCCAGCTTCTCCAAAGGAGTGGGTCTCCTGATTTTCCAGCAAAGGGTGAGCAGAGAGGTTTTTTTTTTTAAAAAAGGGGTGCTGTATCTTTAAATTCTGAATGTGAACTTGGCTCAGGAAGGCCAGCAGTCAAGACCAGCCCCTAGAAGAGAGAAGAGCTACAGATTCTCCATCCTCAGTCTTTGCAAGGGGACGGCTGTGCCAGTCAGCCAGCTCTGGCAGGTTCCTGGCAGCATGGCTGTGAAGCTCGGAGCCCTCCTGCTGGGCCTTGCCCTTGGCCTGGCCCAGCCAGCCTCAGCCCGACGGAAGCTCCTGGTGTTCCTGCTGGATGGCTTTCGCTCAGACTATATCAGTGACGAGGCCCTGGAGTCCTTGCCTGGGTTCAAAGAGATTGTGAGCAGGGGCGTCAAAGTGGATTACTTGACCCCAGACTTCCCCAGTCTCTCTTACCCCAATTACTACACTCTCATGACTGGTGAGTACCCTGTTGCCTTCCGGGTGGGGAGGAGGGGTGCCAGGGTCCAACAGGGAGCCGGCAGCACCTGGCATCAGAGGCTAATTTAAATGTTCAGGTTTCCCTAATCCTTCGGGACACCAGAGACAGGCAGGAAGTTTGTGTTCTTGGCCGAGATTTTTTTTCATGGTTGTATTGTTCTCCAAAAATTGTGTTGGATTCTCAGTGTGGAGAGCAGAGAGCTACATGACTAGATGATTTTAAAGGGGGTTGTTTGTCTTACAAATCAACATTCTAGCTCACTCTATTGTTTTAGCAAGTTCAAGTTCAAGTTCTAAGTTCAAGTTTAGCAAGTCAACAACTGGTCTTCCTGGGTCTGTACCACATTCCTTCCAGCCCCTTGCTCTGCAGTCGTCTGTCATCCTGGAGGCATTTCGCTTGTTTATTGATGTGCTAGGCTATGTAAGTTACATGTGGGTTCCTGGATTACTTGGAGGAAATTTGTCAACCAAACCATGAAGTATTACTTAGCCACTGCCCTTGCCCCTTCTTTTGCCTTCTTGGGTCAGGTAATATAACACGAAGAAAACAATGACTGTGTGGTTGAGAGTCCTATTTTTAACTTCTAGCATCAGTTTAAAAAAACAAAACAGAACAAAAATGCCAGCTACCCCAGACTGTGCCTGGGGTCGAGAAAGCTGGATTTTGCCCAAAGATGACCTTCACCTGGGATTGCCAGAGTGCCAAAGTGTGTCCATGAACCTGATCTTCTGTCTGAGCCACAGAACGGACTTTCTGCTCACACAGTGGGATCCCCGGCTTCCAGCTGGTTTTGCAGTGACCTTTGTGAGGGCCAGTAAGGCGCTCTCAGGAAGAATTTAGCAAACTGTCCAGGGGTGGTGTCAGGAATGCACTGTTATTCTAAGCTATACCGCTTATGCTGAGCTTTGCTGTGGGCTCTGAGAACAGGACGAATCTATCAATGATGTTAATGGGAAGGGGATGCGAACTCTTGCATCCCATTATGGAACTCCACAGAATGGCAAAGCCGTAGGAGCCTGGGAAGACAATTGATATCTCTGACTTTTGGTATGGCTGATCTATGCAAGCGCACATAAAAATGCCGTAAAATTAAAGGGGAAAGATACTTTGGAGAACTAAAAATGAAGGCATGGAGAGGAAAGAGATCAGCCTGTGCATCAGTGAACAATGCATTTATTGATTGTTAGAAATTTCCCCCACCAGCCAAACAACCAGCAGCTCTGGGATATAGTGGATGAACAAAGGTCCCCTGGTCCCGCCTTGGCACGCTTCTCCCCTTGCAGGGAAGCAGTTTGCCGGCAGCTGGGCCACACACAGATGTGACTGTGTGTCACAGCCCAACTTCAGTTGCGTCCGGGGAGTTTCATGCAAGCAGACCGCCCCACTCCGGTCGTCTCTCAGCCTTACTGGCAGACCCGATTGATTCATCAGCTGCCACGTGCGGTTTCCCCGTCTCGGGGGAAAATGAACAAAATCCGTCTCAGAAAGTCAGACTCTGGGGAGTCAAAAGGGACCATTACAGTCTCCACAGAGGCACCAAGCCAGTGACAGTCTTTTGTTGGTCAGGGCCACATTCCTGAGATGGGCACAAGGAGTCATTGGCAGTGAGACTCTGTCATAGAGACATGCCCTCTGTTCTGGAATGGCTGTTCTCACTTGTCCTTTCTGTTCAGGGACAGCGCAGTGCCCGGGAGTGTCTGACAAAGACCTCACCTGCACTTTCAGACTGAGTTCAGCCCGCAGGAGCTATGTGTTACACCTGCATATTTTTATGTATAATCTGCTTTGAAAGACGGCTCGATATTTGAGTCGTCTTTTCCCTTTTTATAGAAGCGATATTAACACAGGATGCATCTAGCAAGGCTCACGTTCATGTGCAAATGAGGTTGGGTATGATTTGTCTCGCACCTACTGACGAAGTGAAGGCTGGGAGATGCCGGCAGTGAAGCTGTCAGCACCTCTGTTGTCCTAGCACTGGCTCGGCGCAACGTTTAGACTATTTACCCCAATATTTGTGCTCATTTTTCTACCTGATGTTGAAAAATTCCTCTTTTTTTAATATAAGGAAGAATATAACCATTGGGAATTAAACATATGGTTTGAGCATTTGAGCATTTTATGAACTAACAAAAGAATCATGCTGGATCCTTTTGGTACTGAAAGGGAGGCTGTTTTAGGGTCCCTCAGAATTCATGTGGGAGACTATGATCTCACTTCATTACGTGAATCATTGTCCATAAGCTATAAAGCCCTGGTGTTCTCTTTGTGTAATGAGAAAAGATAGGTTATTGGAAAGAACCCTGGCCTTGGACCTGGAAGACCTTGACTGAGTCACCTCAGGGTCCGGATGATGTGGGAAGACTTGGGACAAGTCACTTTGCTGCCTCAGTTTCCTTGGTTCCAGTCCTAATCAGGCCAGGATCTCAGGTGCTGCCAGATGCAGATGTGAAAATAAGTAATGTGGAGTGAATTAGAAAAAGTTAGAGAAAGAGGTGGCAACCTCTTGGGGAGCCTGCATCTAAGAAATAAGCACATGTCTGAAACTCCTACGGAGGAGAATTTTGTGGGAAGCCACCTGCATCATGATGGGAAATGAACAATCTCAAGAGTTGTAAGGAACCTTGGAAATCGTTTGGCCCTGTTGTTGGTGTGAAGCCATGGTGGCTGAGTTTATTTTCTCCTTTAGAATACATTTGCATCAGGACACAGGCGAACAAAAATTCTAAGTAATCAGGAAGATCCATCAAACAAATGATTCCTGGGGACGCAAAGGGTCTTAAAACAGGGCCTTTCACTTAGGGAGCCTACGTTCAAAGCCAGGACAGGAGACACATCAAGTACCTACTAACATGATAAAATGAATGACGTGGGCTGAGATGTGTCCCTCCAAAACTTTTATGGTGAAGTTCCAACACCCAAGATCTCAGAAAGTCACCCTATTTAAAGATACGGCTTTTAAAGAGTTTTTTTTTTTTTTTTTTTTTAAGTTAAAATGAGGTCATTAGCATGGAGCCCTAATCCAGTATGACTCATGTCTTTTAAGAAGAGGAGAGAAACGGCCACATGAGGACACCATGAGAAGGTGGCCATCTGCAAGCCAAGGGGACAGTTCTCACCAGAAACTGAACCTGCCAATGCTTTGATCTTGGGCTTCCAACCTCCAGAGCCGGGAGAAAGAACTTTGTGTTGTTTGGCCTCCCTGTCTGTGGCACTTGGTTGTGGCCATGCTCACAAACTAACACAGAGAGGCCAGTGGGTAGTTTTCTAATACGCTACAGAAGACCAGAGGAGAGGAGAACTTCTTCCAGCTGCAGTCGCACGAAAGCATCATGAAGGAGCAGGGTGAACAGCCACAAGCCTGGCGTTTACCATCACATCTCACTTCCTGCACACGCTCTTTCTGAAGAGTGATGTGTGGATCAACTGCACTTTCGTTAAAATACAGCCACGGAGTAATGTCATCAGGAGGCTTCCTGTCGGAGTCTCACTGGGGGTCTTTTTGTGAGCTTACTCTCTTTTTGAATTAAATCCACATTTGATTGAAGTAAAGTTTAACATAAAATCCAGGGGAGAAAACCAGTGGTTTGTCCAGTCCAGATCATGGGTAAGAGAGAAGAATGCTGGGTGCGCTTTCAAGCAGCATGATGACAGTGTTTTGCCAAGGCCAGTGGCAACGTGCGTTTGCAATTCTCAAACACTTCCTTCTTTATTACAGTATTGATAACACACATTATATTAGTCTCAGGTGGACAACGTAGTGATTATGCATTTATGTACCTTACGAAGTGATTGCTGCGATGAGTCTACCAGCAGTCTATCGCTGTACGCAGCCCCTGTGATATATCGGCTGCATTCCCTGCGCCGTGTGTACTACACCCTGTGGCTTTTTTTTTTTTTTTTAACTAGAAGTTTGGACCTCTTATTTCCCTTCACCTTTGGCAACCATCAGTTTGTTCTCTGTATCTGTAAGTTTGTTTCTGTTTTATTTTGTTTCTTCATGTTTTTTAAAGTTCTCATATAAGTGAACTCAAATAATAAGTTTTTCTCTGTCTGACTTCATTTAGCGTGTACCCTCTAGGTCCATCCATCTTGTCACAAATGGCAAGATGTCATTCTTTTTTATGGCCAAGTAATGTTCCATTGTGTGTGGGAGTATCACATCTTCTTTACCCTTTCCTCTCTTGCTGGGCAGTCTGATTAAGCATTTGGGGAAAGTGGCCCAGAATGTCCTGAGTAGCAGGGAAGCCAGTCTAGTCTTCTCTGAACATGATCTACCAACAGACAAACACCCATAGGCACGAATCTGCTATGCAGCATGTTATTATTACTTGAACATTTAGAACCTAGTGAATGAAGTGCAGGGAGGTGGGATGCTTTGCTCCAGACACCAGAGAATGTTGATAGCAGGGCTGAGATTGGAGGGCAGAGGTCACAGGCTCAGTTCTCACCCAGCAGGGCCCTGACCCAAGTCCTGGAGTGTCTGGGAGGTTGTGACCTCGGACCCAGGGGTCTCCCCAAGACCAGTCCAGGAGTCAGCAAGAGCTCAGATAAAGGTACTTTATTAACCCTTTACCAGAATCAAAGCAAACCAAGCATATTAACTGCTGAGAATTAATATCTGTGCCCATGTGTCTCCCGCGGCACTCTTAGAAATTACACGTGAAGCCAATTCTTCCCAGACAGACAGGACCCAGCATTCTGGAGTAAGAGATTGCAGGGGAAGGTGTACTTTCCTTGGTCTTTAAGAAAATAGCTGGTTTCAATTAAAACTGGCTGTCACTCGGACCAAAGGATAGCAATGCAGAAAGTACTGAGAAATCGAGTCTTGAAAAGAGCCCACATCCTCAGCCTTCTGGAGATCTCGGGTTTCCCATGGGGACTCCCGGCAGAACTCCGCACACCCACAGCAGGAGCAGCGTGGGCTCCCTCTCCTCTTCGTCCCAAGATCAGCCCCTGCACAAGGACCTTCTCCCCAGCAGGTCAGCTTCCTTTCCCTTCCATACACATAATGCTGCCCTCTTCGTCTCCTCCCACCGTCTCTTGTACAACATCCAGTCATGCTCTTGTCTCCACCAGTGTCCCGCCCCATGGGACAGGCTCAGTCCCCAGGCTTGGATTTCCATGCCCGGGGACAGCATTGGGCTCAGGCTGCTCAGCATTGGGTTCCTCTCCTTCTACCGGCTACTCCTTAGTCCCTCCCGTTGGGTCCTCTTCATCTTCCTCACCTCCCTTTCTTTGAGTTGGCTGTACTTTCAAGATGAATCACGGAGCCTGCACTTCTCATCCCCTGCACCCTCTACTGCCCAGAGCTTCCTAAGAGCTCCTGTTCCCTCCATATCCTGGCCTGCAGTCTGTCTCCACGTGAGAACTGGAGTGCTCCTTTTAAAACACACGTCTCATCATGCTGCTTGTCTGCTCAGACCCTCTGGCAGATGCTGCTTTCACTCCAGGTAAAATCTAAAGTCCTTCTAGAACTGGGCCCATGTGCTCAGCTTGCCCCTTTCTGACTTCATTCCCCACCACGATTCCCCTGGCTTCCCCACCTGTCCCAGCCACGTGGCCACCTCAGGACCCTGGACTTGCTCTTCCTTCTGGCTGGACTGATTTCCTCCCGTAAAGACTCCAGGTTTGCTCCACTGATTTTCTCAGATCTCTCCCCAAAGTTGCTGTCATGGCTGCACCTTCCCTAGCCAGCCAAATGAAAGGAGCTTACACTACTCTGTCATTGTCTTTCTCACACTCCTGATTTTTCATTTTAGCACCAATTTGATTATTCTGTCTTCTTCAAATACAGTGTATTATACTGAAGAAGCACTATAATGATTAAAACATTCAGAGTTTCAGGAAAGCTGATTATTATTTTGACTTTAGATACTCCTAAATAAAGAAAAAGACTGAAATTATGCTTTGGTTTTTTGTGTGTTTGGGCTTTTTTGTTTGTTTGTGTGTATTTTCATTATGCTGTTACAGTTGTCCCATTTTTTTCCCTTTGCCCCGCTTTGTCCAGTACCCCACTTCCCTCCAGCAATATCCCCCAGCCCCACTTAGTTCATGTCCATGGGTTGTGCATGTGAGTTCTTTGGCTTCTACCTTTGTTATAGCATTCTTAATATCCCCCTATCTATTTTGTTCTTATCAGTTATGCTTCTTAGTCCCTGCACAATTTTCCTCATTCTCCCTCCTCCCCCTCCCAGCTGATAACCCTCTAAATGATCCCCATACCTATGATTCTGTTCCTGTTCTGGTTGTTTGCTCAGTTTGCTTTGGTTTTGTTTTTATTTTTTAGATTCAGTTGTTGATAGTTATGGGTTTGTTGTCATTTTAATGTTCATAGTTTTGATCTTCTTGTTTTTCTTAAATATGTCCCTTTAATATTTCATGTAATAATGGCTTGGTGATGATGAACTCCTTCACCTTTACCTTGTCTAGGAAGCACTTTATCTGCCCTTCCATTCTAAATGATAGCTTTGCTGGATAGAGTAACTTTGGTTGTAGGTTCTTGCTTTTCATCACTTTGAATACTTTTTGCCAATCCCTTCTAGCCTGCAAAGTTTCTTTTGAGAAATAAGCTGACAGTCTTATGGGAACTCCCCTGTAGGTAACTATCTGATTTTCTCTTGCTGCTTGTAAGATTATGTCTTTATCTTTAATCCTTGACATTTTAATTATGATGTGTCTTGGAGTGGGCCTCTCTGGATCCAACTCGATTGGAACTCTGTGCTTTCTGGACTTGCATGTCTACTTCCTTCACTAAATTAGGGAAGTTTTCTTTCATTATTTTTTCATTATATTTTTCATTATTTTTTTTAAAACAGATTTCCAATTTCTTGCTCTTTCTCTTTTCCTTCGGGTACATGTATGATACAAATATTGGACCTCTTGAACTTGTACCAGAGGCTGCTTATACTATCCTCATTTTTTTTGCTTCTTTTTTGTTACGGAAGGAAACGACTCAACACGCAGTTGGATGGCGGAGCATGATCCTTTATTAACGTGCACGGGCCCAGAGGAGTACAGACCCCAAATTCTGAGCCCCGAGCCTTGGCTGAGCAGGGCTTTTATTGCTTTTTGGACACCTCTCCCTACGTAGCAAAAGCAGGAGGTACAGAAGCTGATGCAAAAAATAACTCTAGCCTTGAGGTGTCCTTATCTGAAGCTGGGTGCTCTGGAGCCAAAGTGGGAGTTAGCTGCTATGTGCAGATGGGAGTTAGCCTTGAAGAATCATAATTTGAAGCTGAGTTGTACAAAAGCCGAAACAGAAATTATGACTGCCTGGCTGAAATCTAACAGCTGGCTGGCATCTTCTAAGTAACCTAAACAAACTCTTTCCCAGTTCCCAGTCCCTCCTCTGGGTCACCTTAACCTATCTGACTTTTCCTCTACATTTTTTCTTGTTGTTCTGATTGGTTGTTTTTGCTTCCTTGTGTTCCAAATCATTGATGTGATTCTCAGTTTCATCCACTCTACTGTTGTTTCCCTGTAAACTGTTCTTTATTTCAACAGTGAATCCTTTGTTTCTGACTGGATCTTTTTTATCCTGCTGTGGTCCTCACTAAGTTCCTTCAGCATCCTTATAAACAGTGTTTTGAACTCTGTGTCTGATAGATTGCTTACTTTCATTTCATTGAGCTCTTTTTCTGGAGTTTAGATCTGTTCTTTCATTTGGGCCATGCTTCTTTGTCTCCTCATTTTGGCAGCTTCCCTATGTTTATTTCTATGTATTAGGTAGAGCTGCCTTGGCTCAATTTCTTGGTAGTGTGGCCTAATGTAGTAGGTGTCCTATAGGGTCCGGTGGCACAGCTTCCCCTATCAGCCAAGCTGAGTACTTGAGGTTCACCCTTCATATGGGCTGAGTACACCCTCCTCTTGTAGTTGAGCTTTAGTTGCTGTTGGTAGGTCAATGGGAAGGATTTATCCAGGCCAGTCAGCTGCAAGGATTGGCTGTGACCACTTACCACCAACCTCCACCTTCCATGGAGAATCAGCTGTGCAGGGGCAGGTTGGTAGTGCTCCAAAGTGGTCTGTTGCTGTCCACTGGGTGTGCTGGCCCAGGGGTTTCTTGGGTGGTGCAGGACAAGGTCAGCCCCGACCTGTGTTTTGCCTGGGTCCACCCTTCCTGAGCTCTAAAGGAATCTGAGAAGGTTTGTACTTGTGCTGGGCTTAGAGATTCCCAGGCAAAATCAAGCTATGAAACTAATCTGGCTGCTACTAGTGCCTGGCCTGAGGCTCACAGAGGCCAACTGTTGCTTGTTTGATAGGATTTAGGAAGTCTCAAAGCATGAGGCAAGACCCACTATTCAAATGGAAAAGCAGCTCCCTGAGGGCCAGTAAATTGGGTGGGGCAGAGTCTCTGGGGATCTCCAGGGCTGGGCAAACAGTGTTAACCAGGTTGATGGAGTCTCAGATATGGCACCAGCCTGCTGGCTACATGGCTCTGTGTGGGGAGGGCTCAGAAAAGGGACCTCTCCCAGTGTGCCACTGGCACTCTTCAAGCTGCTACCCAAGTGCTGGAGCTCAGAGGGAGTGAGTCTGAGTAGGTGAGTCTGTGTGTGAATTCTTTAAGAGGAACCGCTTGAGGCTTCAGCAGTTTCTCCACTGACTAAATCCCCACTGGTTTTTGCATTCAGAAGCTGTGGGAATTTGTCTTCCTGGCACTGGAACCGGGGGCTTGGTGGCTTGGTGGCTTGGTGTGGGGCTGGGATTCCTTGCTCCTCCACATGTGGGTGAGAGACCACCCCATTCCACATCTGCATCTCTTCTACTAGTACCAAGGGATGTGGTTTTTTAATTCTGAGGTGTCAGACTTCAGCTCAATTTCTGATGGTTCTGAGTGATGGTTGTTCTATATTTTAGTTGTAATTTTTATGCGGTTGTGTGAAGAGGTGAGCCATGTCTGCCTATGCTGCCATCTTGACTGGAAGCCCCTGAAATCATGCTTCGTTTTACTTAAACAATTAACAGTCATTTAGGTGAACTGGTTACCTTCTATGTCTAGTAATCTCTATCTCAAAACATGTCTATCAATTTTGTTTCAAATTTTGACAATAAAGTTGGAGGCAGCAAGAGGTTGGAAGGAGAATTGCCATGAGGAGGGGGCTGTGCCAAGTAAGGGATCAAAGGCTTGGGGTGCTGGGAATTTAACCAGAACACTAGTCTTCAGCACAGCCTGAGACAGAGCCTAATTTTATCCCGGAGTGCTGAAGCCAAGAAAGCCAAGGGCACAGCAAAGCGTGAACAAGGCAAATGGTTCAGAACCACACGAACAACTGCGAGAGAACAGTGAAGACCCCGCTGTGTGGGGTCCTGGCTGCTGGACTAATGATGGGTCTGGTTAATTGAAGGGCTGGCAGGGCCACCCTTGTGTTCCCAGATTGCTCAGGTGGACGGGCTATGAACACAGGCCTTGAGAGGGGCTTCTTAGATGGTGCAAACACGGTGCTGGGGACTGAATTGTGCCCCCCCCCCCCGCCAGCAGATCATAAGTTGAAGTCCCAATCCCCAGTGCCTTCGAATGTGACTGTATTTGACAATAAGATCGTTCAAAAGGTAATTAAGGCAAAATAGGGTCATTGGGGTGGGCCCTAATTCAATGACTGATGTCCTTGTAAGAAGGGGAGGCCAAAACACTGACGAGTGTAAAGGGAAGACACAGGGAGGAGACAGCCACCTGTAAGCCAAGGAGAGAGGCTTTAGGGAAGACCAACCGCGATGACACCTTGAGGCCAGACTTCTAGCCCTCAGAATCATGAGCCACAGATTCCCGTTGTTTAAGACACTGGGTCTGTGGGCATATGTGTTTATGATAGCCCTCAGAAACAAGTAAGACTGCATGGTGACTAGGCTACTGACAGAAGAATGAAGGTTTTCCTAGACAGCCCATTTCCATCCCCCAACCTACTGACTGAGCTTGTTCTCTGGTGGTTTCTGCCCTGAAATTGAGGTAGTAATAGTGTGTTGGTTTCCTAGGGATGCCATAGCAAGTGACCACAAGCCGGGGGGATCTATTAGACCAGCAGACATGGTTTCTTATGTCAATGGTTCTGGAGGCCGGTCATCTGAAATCAAGGTGTCAGCAGGGCCACAGTTGCTCTGAGGGCCCCTGGGGAGAACTTGTTCCACACCTTTCTCTTAGCTTCTTGTGCGGCCATCGATCCTGGGGATTCCTTGGTCTCAAATTGTATCATTGCATCACTTCCATCTCTGTCTCCTTCTGCGTCACTCAGCATTCTCCCTGTGTGTCTTCCTCCGTCTGCTATAAGGACACCAGTCATATTGAATTAGGGCCCATCCTAATGGCCTCGTGTTAACTTGACTACATCTGCAAAGGCCCTGTTTCTAAATAAGGTCACACTCACAGACACTGAGGGGCAGAACTTCAACATATCTTTTTGGGGAACACGATTTGACCCACAACACATGGTGCAGTGGAAAGGGCTACGGGTTCAGTGCAGAAGACCTACTTCCATCTGTTCTGCTGCTTTCTGACTTTCAGAATGGAAACACACGCATTCTTTTGAGTTTTAATGTTATTTGTCAGTAGGATGGAGAAAATAAACAACTACTGGGCTTGCTGTGAAGCCAGAATGAGACACTTTGCGTTAGGCCAGCATTCTAAAACTACGCATAACCCACACTTTATCAGTATGCTTACGCTGACTCATGTTGCTGGAACAAGCTACATTGGAGGTTTACAACTAAGGTTTACTGCTCACTCCGCCCCATTTCCTCTTCATGTTGAGACCCAGGCTGATAAAGCAACTTCCATATGAGATATGCTGCTGACACAGCAGAAGGAAAACAGAAAATGGCCACACGATGTGATAATGCGTAAAACAACTGCTTGGAGGTGTCACAAGTCACATCCACATCCATTTCACTGGCCAAAGCAAGTCCTATTGTTAACTTGATGCTAGTAAGTCAGGGGCATATCGTCCAACCCCATGGTGGGTGCAGGAATTTTGCTTTAAATTCACATGTGCTGAGTGGGTGCTCAGCACAGTTTGGAAGAAACTGGTGGGTCATCATGAACATGAGTGGCACAGAGATGGTGGATCTAGGACTGAACACTAAAGGATGAGTGGAGAGGTTTTTTGTAAGAGATGAATTGTGGGCCAGGTCTTAAGATAAAAAAGCCTATGAAGACGGATAACATGAGGGACACAGCGGAAGCCAAGGCAGAGAAGCATCCATGAGACAGGGGAGGAAGGTGTGCTAAAACCATTCACCGCCCACGTGTGGGTTGGAGAGTGAGAGACGGATGCATTTGTTAAAAAACAGAATGCCATTCAGTTGATGGAAGGCTTTAAAAGCTAATTCACAGATAACCCAACAGGCCCCTTCTTCTCTCCTTTTCCACTGGGAACACCTGAGCATCTGTCCTTTCCCGTGGGCTGTAGGGAGGGGCTGACTTTGATGAGCATGGCAACTGGAAAAACCTGCTGCTGGGGCAGTAAGTGCATATGGGAGAGTGAAAAGGAGGAGACCGTGAATCAATCCCAAGGCCAAGAGCTATTCAGAAGTCTGGGGATCCTATGAGCAGGAATGAGCAAGTTTGGAAGGCTGTTTATTTGGGGGAGTAAATTTTCGTCAGAATAGACTTCAAGTCAGAGTTGGATATCCACCTGGAGTTGGAACGTTACGGGGTCAGAGACAGTGTCTGAAAGGAGAGTTCCAGAAACATGTAGATTAACCAACCACAGGGGTAAAAGAGAGAAATTGCTCCTAAGGGTCCCAGTGGACCGCAGTCCATGACCTTCTTGTCTCTCTACTTGCCACACAGCTGGTGGAAGATATTTTTCACGGAAGCACAATTAAGTCTGTCTTCTCATCTGCGTGGCTTTTTGTCTACATTTTGTCACTTCCTACGGACACCTAACAGCACCTTTCCACATTTCTACTTAAAACGACAATTTGTCTTCAGGGTCCTGACTAAGCTGCCTAGAGACACAGGCAGGGTGGGTGAGGCACAGGGCTGCAGAAGCCTCGAAGGGCACAGACTCCTGCCCTGAGAAAATAGTGTGTTACAGGAATTTGCAAAAATAATCTGTCCTGGCACGTCATTATTTCAGCTCCCATCAACAGATCTCTCTGCACCGAAGTGCCACTCCTTAAAAAGCGTGTTTCTCTTGGCTTTCCACGGTGCTGAGAGGGAGCTCTTGTTATGTAGTATCCAGTGGCTGGAAACCCACTCCCTGAAGAAGGGAAGGGTTAGGGTGCTGGGCGAGGCTGCAGAACGTGGTGAAAGCTTTTGATTATCATTACGGTAAGCCCCTTTTTAAGAAGGTTCACCCACACGGAGCCACTGCGGTCTGTGAACCATGGCTGATCTTTCCCGCCTGCCACCGCCACCCCCCCCCATCCTCTCACCCCACTGTTGATGGATGACAGGGCCCTCTGCCTCCTGCCAAGGCTTCTGGGAGTTTGGTTGGACCCTGCTGCTCTTGGGACCTGCTTCATCATGCATGCTATGCCAAAAATGGGTTAAAGAACGTTTAAAATTAATTCAGAGGGGGCCTGAGTCAGCAGGTTAACATTTATTTTAGAGACACTTTAAACAACACCTACTCATGTTTCATAGTCCCCTTCCATGAATAGGGCCATTGTCTGCAGTCGCCCAGGAGGGGACCTGATGCAGGTCTGGGGCTTCCCTTGTTCCTGTGTGGAGTGTTTGGCTCCTGCTGGATGTAGTGCTTGATTATAACCTACTCCTATCTCCAGCCCTTTCCACGGTGAGGAGACAGGGTCCAGCAGAGAGGCCTTGGAACCACGTGTGGGCAGGCTGCCTGGGACAAAGGGCTGCCAGGCCAACATCACAAACAGACTTTTGCTCAGGGATACTGCGGATTCTCTGTGCCCGGATGATGTAACCCCCCCAGGTGCCTGCCCTGAGAGCTTGCACTCCTATGGTTGCCAGGTCCGAGGTGGGAGGCTGGATGGGGTGGCTGTGGGAATGCGCGCAGGGCACCCGACCTGGGCTGTGGGCTGTGAATGCTCTAGGAGCGTCAGCAGGGCAGGTCCTCTGCCCCATCACCCTGGGTCTGAGTGGCCTTGCCTGTTCACCCAGGTTGTCTCCCCAGAACTCCTGATGTGCAGCAGGTTGGAAAGCACTGGTGGACCAGGGTGGGCAGGGAGGAGAGTCATTGGGTCAGGTTTCTTTCGCCATGACCCCCGAGACGCTGGATAAGCCACGTCGCTGTCCTCGTCCTGAGCTCTCACTGCTTTAAAATGAGCGGCCTGGGCCGATGCAGCCTGGGTTAGTGGTGTTAGCGGTCCACCGAGTGAGTGCCGGCTGCCTGCTGGGAATGTTCTAGGTGCTCTGTCTCAGACTGGGAATGTAGTGCTGAGATCCAAGGATATTCTGAAGGGACACAGGGAAAGGGTGACCAGAGGGGGCTCTCGATGATAATCTGCATCTCTTCCCGGTTACGGTCGACTTGGACCTCTTTTACACATTTGAAAACCATGGTCCGTGGTTAGTGTCACTGGATGCTGATGGGCCCTGAGGAGGACTCGGCCTGAGCGCAGGGTGGAGGCAATGTGGAGGTGCCGTGTCTGTGGATGGATGGGGCAGGACACCCCCAGAATTTTTCCAGGGGGTTCTGGGCCCTGGGCTCTTCTTCCACATTACGCACACAAAGTAAATAAAGCCTGCTTCCTGCTCTGCAGCATGTCTGGTGCTTCCTGAAAAATGGTGTGCACATGTAAGACCTTGGCTTTCTCAGGTACATTTGAGGAAACATTCTGCTTTTGTGGTTGAAGGCAAAAGCTTTAAACAAACATCGGTGTTTGGGAGAAAACCTCAAATATTGGGCTTTCACTCCCTCACTAGCAGACCGCAGGCCCAGCCTAGAATACACTGCCTACCCCCTTCAACCCCCTCCAATCCCTGCTCCTCAGCCCAGAACAATGAAAGTCCATGAAAGCTCCTCCCCAGCCACAAGCATTCTCCTACTGGGCTCCGGGCTTCTCACTGGTGAAGGAGGTGGGCCCTTCCAGGGTCTACCCTGGCTTGCAAGACCTGCCACCAGGAGTCTACCACAGAGGGGAGATGTGAGAAGCAAGTCCATCTCAGGACAGGACAGTGCCTCAGAGAAGTTACCACTGTGCTCGCTGTTGCTCCAGCAGCCCCTAGAAAATGCCACCATGTCACCTAGCCTGGGATGCTCCCAGAAGTCAGGCCATATACCATGTATAAGTGGTCTGCTATTTAAAATTTTTCACCCATGACCCCCCCGGTCCCTGGTCAGAAATGCTCTGGTGTGGAGACAGCATCCCTCCCACCCCCTGTCCAGCTGTGCTCCACAGGGGGCAGGAAATGGTGAACAGCAGGAACACCACCACTCAGGGGTCCAGCCGAGGATCTTTTGCCGGTTGGAGGGAAAGCATCTCTTTAAAGGTACGTGAGAAATGAGGAACTCTGGTCATTTGTTGGAGGGACACCTGGACAGACGAGAGGCAGATGTGTGAGAGAGCTATCCCGTCATCTCTCTTTTTGAGCAATAACATTCATCTATTCAAAATCTTAAATTCAAAGATGTTCCCGGATCCAGTGGAACTTGCTCATCTGCAGTTGCCCAAGCAGGCATTGTAACTGAGCACTGGTTTAGCCTTTGTTTTGGTTCGGGCTGCTGTAACCAAGGACCACAAGCAATTCAGTGATTTTTAGTATATTTACAGGGAGGCACAACTATCACCACAATCTCATTTTAGAACATTTCTATCACCCAAAAGGCACCCAACTGGTGCCACAGGGCACCCAACTTTGTGCCCTGTGGTTGCTCACCATTCCCACCTCCCGCCCTAATCCACTTCCTTTCCCTAGGGATTTGCCATTACACTTCATGTGAATAGAATCACAGAGGACGTGTTCTTTCATGTCTGGTTTCTTTCACTTAGTATGATGCTTTTGGGGTTCATCCGTGTTGTATCAGTTCCTCATTGCTTTCGTTGGCAAGAAGGATTCCGTTGCACGAATAGACCACATTTCGTCGATCCAGTCACCAGCTGGCACGTGTTTGTGTGGTTTCCACTTTTCAGCTATTGTGAGTAAAGCTACTGTGAACGTTCACGTACCAGACTCTGTGTGGAACATTATACATTAGGGAATATAAAATCGCAAATACTTTTCTCCCAGGTGGTGGTTGTCTTTTTACTTTCTTGATGGAGTATCTTGTAGTACAGAAGTATTTAATGTCGAAGTCCTATTTATCTATTTTTTACTTTTCTCATTGTACTTTCAGCATCACCTCTAGGAAATAATTGCTTAACTCAACATCATGAAGATTTACTCCTCTATTTTCTTCTAAGAGTTTTACACTTCTAGCTCTTACATTTAGATTCGCATCCATTTTGAGTTAATTTTTGCGTATAACATGAGGCAATTAATTGTCCCAGCACCATTCGTTGGAAAGACTCTTCCTTTCCCATGGAACTTTCTTGCTGCTTTTATTGAAAATCAACTGGCCGTAAGTGTCCGTTCATTCCTGGGCCCTCGGTTGAAGTCTACACGCCGCCCTTATGCCAGGACCACGCTGTCTTGATCACTTAGCGCTGTAGGGAGTTGGAAGCTGGGATGAGTAATTCTTCCCACTTGGTACTTCTTTTTGAAGATTGTTTTGGCCCTTTTGAATCCCTCCTATTTCCAAATGCGTTTCAGGATGAGCTTGTCAACTTCTGAAAACAAAACAAAACATGCAGCTAGGATTTTGGCAGGAATAGTGTTGAATCTACAGAACAATTTGTGAGGTACTGCCACTGGATCAATATTGTCTTCTGACCCGTAAACGTGGGGTGTCATCCCATGTCGTCAGGTTAAAAATTCTCAGCAAGGCTTGATGGTTTCCAGTGTACAAATCTTGCACTGCTTTTGTTAAATATTTCTAAGCACTTTATTCTTTTTGATGTTATTGTGAATGGAATTCTTTTCTCAATTTCATTTTTGCAGTGTATTAAAACACAATTGATTTTGGGTGTTCATCTTAACATCTGTCTGCCTTGCTGAACTTGCTTGTTAATTCTAATAGTATTTTGTGAATGCCTTAGGACCCCTGATATAAGAAGTATACAAGGCCATGATTCCTGCAGAAAAAGGTAGCTGCTTCTTCCGTTCTCTAGTCTTGATGCCTTTGATTGATTTTAATAATCACCTTGGCAGTTATGGAAGAACATTTTTGCAAATGAGAGACTTTAAGCCCAGAGAGGGTGAGCAGCTGGCCTGAGGTCACCTAACCAGGAAGTGAGTGAATCAGGACCGCACGGAGCATTGCTGCCTGCCAGGCATCACTCAGCATTTTTGCCGCCCGGCCTCTGGTCAGTCAAGTCAAAATCTGAGCAGAGGGTGGGTGGCCTCCATCTCCACAGAACTCCTGTAGTCTTCCTTCATGATGAGCAGCCAGATTCAGTCAAGCAGGGAGCAGACTACGCATTTCCCAAGCATCGAAGAATTCACATGTCTACGTGTTGGCTGCGCTCAGTGCCAGGCGCTTCCATATACAGTCCATCCTCACAGAACTCTATTGGGCAGGCATGGTCATCCCCACGGCACACACGAGGAAAGCCAGGCTGGGACACAGTACCATACTCTTCAAGGTCACGGAGCCCACAGATAGCAGAGTGCGAGAATAGAAGGCTGCGTTCCTCCTGTGGCCTTGGGCTACCTCTCCTCTCCTGCTCTCAGGGAAGGGCAGCACCCCCAGTGCAGCCACCCCACTGCCTCTCCACCAGACAGTGAGGTACACGGCATATGCCCACACCCACAGACAGCACAGGGCGAGCATCCCTGCCTTTCCAGGCGTCCTCCAGACTGAGCCAACTCACGGAAACCAGCTCTGCTTTAATTCCTCCTTTGTGAGTCTCAATGGACAATGCAAACAATAAGCGCTTCTGGGGTTGAGTATAAAAGAGAGGATTCAACCTCGGACACTCAGCTACTCATCTCCAATGGCTAAGACTGCACAGTTGCAAGGAATGGTTTAAACAGGCCTCTTGTGATAAGTCACATCTGGGGTACTGGCCCCAGTCACCAAGACACAGCTCTGGACTAGGTGCTCCTAATTGCCCTTGGCTCTGGGGGCCTGGGAGGGCATGGTGGTTCCACCAAAGTCATGGTCCCTGTCCCTGCCTCCCACTCAGCTGGCTCATGCTCCCTGACACTTAGGAACTCAATAAATGCCTGCTTGTATTTGCTTTACAGTTACTCGGAAACTGCTTTATCCTAAATACTCAGCCAGTTCCTTTTTAAGCTGCTCTCTTCTGATGCTACCCCCACTCCTGACAGACAGGGGGTTGGTTCCTGCTGCCCATCTGTCCAGGGGCACGTTACTGGTCCCCCAGGAAATGAAGAGTCCAAACGGCAGTGGCAGTGGTCACCTCCCACACAGCTCTCCAATCTCCCCAGTGCCCATCCACACCCAACCTGGGATTTAAGAATACAAAACAGAAATAGGTATAATTAAATATTTTGCAAACTCTCTTGACTATTTTAAGAGGCAAGTAGACACCCAACTTAAAATTATTATGTTTTGCGTTTTCACTGAATTCCAAATCGGTGAGTCATCCAGGGCTCTGGTAGTTTAAAACAACTTTTGTATTCCCAAGAGATCTTAGGTTTGGGAGTTTAAGCCATTTATAACGGAGAGCCTGGAAAAGTTCTCAGAAACACCAGCCCCCTCGGGTGGCGTGGTGGGCGGGAGAGGTGTCCTATTTTAGCCCAGCTGCCATGCCCAGGTGGTTTCGTGGTTGGCAGGAGAATATGGATTTCTTAATAACCTGAAATAAGAAGGTCCTGCTTCTGCCAAACAAGACTACCTTGTATTTTACTCAGCCATATTTTATATCGTTTCAGTTCATTGCCAAATCCAACTACTTCTCCCCTCACTTGCATCCCCTTCCTGGGCTTTGGCCTGGTCACTTCTCTTTGAAGGATTATCAGTGTGAGGACAGCGATGGGCTGGAAGCAAGACACCGGGGGCTAGCCTGGGCTAGGCGGGTACCTGAACCTTGTGGCCTCAAAGTGATTCTGGGCTCAGGGTTTTTTCCTGACAAAATGAGGGAGGGTGAGGGCTCCAAGGAGTGAATTTGCATGCGGTGGTCCTCCTTTCTGTAATCTAGTGTCATGACCACCTTTGAACTGCTTTCCCCTAAACTTTCTGACCTTGACTCATATCGAAGGACAAGCACGGTGGGTATTTGATCTTGTGACCCCACTTCACTGCCATGGCCGCTGAGCCGAACCTGAACTGCAGCTCTGGTTAGCATTTCCATCTGCTCTCGGGGCATGAATTGAGTTTTGTTTTATTTTAAATCTTCACCTGAAGATATGTTTATTGATTTTAGAGAGAAACATCAATGTCAAAGAGAAATATCACTTGGTTGCCTTCTGAACATGCCCTGACTAGGAATCTAACTTGAAACCTAGGTATGTGCTCTGACCGGGAATCGAACTCGTGACCTTTTGGTGTACGGGATGCTGTTCCAACCACTTAGCCATCTAGCCAGTGCATGAATTGAGTTTTTACCCACACTCCTTACTCTGTTAAGACTCAGTGCTATGCTTTAAAAAAGACAGGGGAGAAAAAAAGCCTGGCTTGTGGTAGGATTTTTGGGATTAGAAACCTAGGCCAGAAATTTCTCTTTAAAATCACATCCTTCACTACCAATTTCCCTGAAGAACAATGTTGAAGTCTTTTTAGGAAATACCTAATGGGCTCCATCCCCCTCCGCATTCTCAGGAACAACCCATACAAAGAGCCATGCAAGGAGGGCAGCCGAGGGGAGAAATCCCCGGCATAACCACGAGGAACGATTTATTACATCAACTCCAATCCACTTTCCAGACGGGCCCGCTGGCCCGCTCACACGTGGAGCTGCCAGGCTCCAGGCCTCGGCCTCAGAAGCAGCTGCCGGGCCAAGGGGCCACCCTGGTGGGTCGCACATGGGACATCCAAGAAATGAAGTTTTAAAAGAAAGGCAAATACATTTGCTTGCTTAATCACCTGATCTGTCATTTTGATTTCCATCAATCTTTCTGGATCTATTTGGTGTCAAGTCCAAGTGTTAATAAGGCCAGAGGTTGACTTCTCTTTGGCCGTCAGTATCTCTGCCATCACAGAGGGAAACATGTGACATGCAAAAATGGCCTTGTCCTTGGGCCCAGGAGTTAGCAGTGCATCTCACGTTTGTGGTTTGATATCTGTATTTTGCAATGTCGTTACCATTTAATTGGCAATACGTTTTCCTAATCTTTTCTCTCCAGAATTGCGTCTTTTTTGAAGGTAAACTGTCCCTAAATGTTCAGGCTTCTGGAGCTACCTGGCATCAGTTTTCACACATGGTTTTTTTCTTTTTATGTCTCCCACGAGATGCCTGTCTGTGGTCCCATGGAGGGGAGTCCTAGGGACTTCCAGCAAACAGTGGTGAGGTGTAGCTTCAGGGCGGAAGCTTCTGGTCACATGACCACCAATGCCACACAGGGAGCGTGGCTTCCCAGGCCATTAGAGGGTGCTGGAAGGACTGAAAATGGCACTTGGTGAAGACATGACTTTCTTACTTGGAGCAAAATCCTCGGACAACGTCTGATTTTGTTAAATACAATTGGGTTGGTATTTTAAGAAGTGCTTGCTTTGTAAGCCTAGAAATTGACCCCACAGAAGCCAAGCCCAGACCACATTTCCATCAGGACACAGCCCTGGAAAAGGTTTCAGGCACCAGGTAAAGCAACACTTGCCTTCTAGACTTGAAACATAAACACTCGAACAAAAACGAAGACCCCTGGGCTTTTTCAGGCCCTGGGCCATGTTACACTCTTTCCTGGGATTGTCTCCTAGGAGGACATGCTCCTTCAAAATTAACCTCAAGGGACATATGACAAGATACCTTCATTCGTAAATCATGGATTAGACTCCAGCACCCAATAGTCAACAGTTCATTTTTTAAAATATATTTTATTGATTATGCTATTACAGTTGTCCCATTTCTCCCCCATCATTCCCTTCCACCCTGCACCCCCTCCCACCCACACTCCCCCCTTTAGTTCATGTCCATGTTTCATAAGTTCTTTAGCTTCTACTTTTCCCACATTATTCTTGCCCTTCCCCTATCTATTTTCTACCCACTGTCTATGCTACTTATTCTCTGTACCTTTCCCCCCTCTCCTCCTCCCACTCCCCTGTTGCTAACCCTTCATGTGATCTCCATTTCTGTGTTTCTGTTCCTGTTCTAATTGTTTGCTTAGTTTGCTTTTGTTTTAGTGTGGTTGTTAATATCTGTGAGTTTGCTGTCTTTTTACTGTCATATTTTTTATCTTCTTGTTCTTAGATAAGTCCCTTTAACATTTCATATAATAAGGACTTGGTGATGATGAATTCCTTTAACTTGACCTTATCTGGGAAGTGCTTTATCTTCCCTTCCATTCTAAATGAAAGTTTTGCTAGATAGAGCAATCTTGGATGTAGATCCTTGACTTTCATGACTTGGAATATTTCTTTCCAGCCCCTTCTTGCCTGTAAGGTCTCTTTTGAGAAATCAGCCAACAGTCTGATGGGAACTCCTTTGTAGGTGACTGTCCCCTTATCCCTTGCTGCTTCTAGAATTCTCTCCTTCATTTTAATCTTGGCTAATGTAATTATTTGTGCCTTGGTGTGTTCCTCCTTGGGTCCAACTTCTTTGGGACTCTCTGAGCTTCCTGGATTTCCTGGAAGTCTATTTCCTTTGCCACATTGGGGAAGTTCTCCTTTATTATTTGTTCAAATAAGTTTTCCACTTGTTGCTCATCTTCTTCCCCTTCTGGCACCCCTATAATTTGGATGTTGGGGCATTTAAAGATGTCCTGGAGGTTCCTAAGCCTCTACTCAATTTTTGAATTCTTGTTTCTTCCTTGTTTTCTGTTTGGTTGTTTCTTTCTTCCTTCTGGTCCACTCCATTGATTTGAGTCCCAGTTTTCTTTCTATCACTATTGGTTCCCTGTGCATTTTCCTTCGTTTCACTTAATGTAGCCTTCATTTGTTCATCTAATTTATGAGCAAAATCAACCAATTCTGTGAGCATCCTGATCACCAGTGCTTTGAACTGTGCATCTGATAGGTTGGCTATCTCTTGGTCGCTTAGATGTATTGGCTCTGGGGCTTTGATTTGTTCTCCTGTTTGAGCCATTTTTGGGTTTTGTGGGGTGTTTTTTGGTCTGGTCGAAGCTGTTACATAGTGAGGGGTGGAGCCCTAGGTGTTCCCCAGGGCAGAGCAGCCCAGTCTCTGGGTAGTGACACTTATGTGGAGGCGGAGTCCGAAAGGGAACAATGGCGCTTGCTCTGCTCTCTCTGGGATTCCAGTCCCTTCCACTGCTTTCCCTTCGCCGGGGTTATCTGCTCAAGAATGTGGGACCACCTGGTCAGCCAGCCGCCTTCCTCGGCCTCGCTGGGTCTACACCATTGCCATCGCATGCCTGTGGTCCACTAGCTGTCACCTGCACACATGGGATCTTCCAGCCACTGCTGCCTGCTCCCCTGGGTCCGCCAACCTCCACTTTTTCCTGCCACGACTCTGCCCCTCTTACCATCTAGATGAATGGTTGTTGGACTTCCATACAGTTTAATTTTCTATCAGTTCTGGTTGTTTTCTCGTTTCTAAATCTTTGTCCTTAATTTTGGTTGTGCGAGGAGGCACAGTGTGTCCACCTATGCCTCCATCTTGCCCGAAGTCCTCAACCATTCATTTTATTGAAGAATGTGTGCCCCAGGCAGTGGGGGCCTCATTGGGTTGGGTGCCACATCCTCAGCCCTGCACAACACCTGACTCGTTGGCTCACCAGTTAAATGCTCTCTGAGCATGCGCTTTGTGCACAGACAGGTGTCTACCATCCACTCTTCCCTTTCTACAGAAAGTCTCCTTTGCCTTCCATGGGCCCGCAGGGGGCACTTGAGCAGAGACGTGAGGACAGTTAAGGAGGCTGGCTGGCCCTGTCCCTATCTGAGATTCTACAGGTCAAATGCCCCGGGCTGGCACATGCTGGGGATCCTGGAGGTGCAGTCAGAACAAGGAGGAGTGGTGTGGGGAGTACCAGGTGAAGTCTGAGACGTACCTAGTGGTGCAGCAGCTATGAACACACTCCACCCAGATCTGGGGCTACATGGAGCAAGGAAACCCACAGCTCCTTTGCCACCCGGCTGAGTCCACCATTGCTGGTGCTGAGGGTACTGCACCCAGGCTGGTCCTGACCAATGACCGAGTAAGGTCTGGGTCTGAGTACTGGCCCTTCCTCCATGGGCTGACTTGGCCGAAGGACAGCCATCCACCTGGCCAAAATGTCTCCACATTGCAAAGGTCCTTTCTGTCCAATCCCTTCCACCTCCATCTTCTTGCTCAAATGTCAGACCTTTGCTGATGGAGGGCTCTCCTGCAGTCCTGCCTCCTCCCCTTCCCCTGGAACTTCCCCAGTGAACTTCACGTGTGTCTAATCTCTCAGTCCCCCCTCTCCAAGGACCTGGACCAACTCAAGGCCACATCGGGTCCCTGTGGGTCACAATGCAGACATTTTGGTCAGATTGTGCTCACTAACCTGAGTGCGGGAAATGCCTTTGGAGGGTTTTGAGAAGAGGAGCAGTGTGACCAAACTTTCATTTTAAAAGGCCACTCTGGCTGCAAGGGCACAGGGACCACAGACCAGCGTGGTGAGGGCAGAAGCAAGAAGGTTAGGAGGCTCAGCTCAAACCAGGGCTGGGCAAAGGAGGGACCTGCGATTTGACTTTTAATATCATCCTTCTACCCTAACTGTGTTTCCTAAATTCATGGGAGACCTTCTAATAGCCAGATCCAATGACATCTCTCAACATCTCTGTGATATTTTACCCTTTGACCCTCCTAGAAAACTGTCTCTTTATTGGGGTTCTGGGCTTCCTCCCTCCTCTCAACCTCACCTTCTAGTAACTTCCATTGTCAGACTTCCCTTTTGCCAACCCCATCACCTTGAGGCACCTCAGAGTTCAGTTCTTGTTCTTCTTTCCTTGTTGTCTTCTCCCCAGGTGGTCCCAACTCTGGCGAGCTCTGCTTCCTCACGTACATTTATTGCTAATTCCCCTGTGTCACCCCTTCCTCCCCAGACAGCCACTAATCTCCTTGATGTCCTTTCCCCTTTGCCTATTGCGAGTATTTCACATAAATGGAGCCAATTGATATGCGGTTCTGTTGGGTCTGGCTTCTCTCCCCAAACATAATGCGTTTGAGGTGCATTCACAGCACAGCCTCTCACCATGGCCTGCGCCTTTGTCCTGTTGACCAGCATTTCCTCCTATGGGCATCAGCCAAGTTTTTATAATAAAAAACCTCAAAGCTCCAGAAGCATGGAAATAGTATTATGACTATCCGTGGTCCTTCAGGTGATTCTCTGAGCATGAACATTTGGAACATTCCTTTTATGTTCTCTTGAGAAAGAAGTGTCTGTTTTGTTTGTTTTTTTGCTGAACCACTTGAAATTGCTAATATCGTGACACTTCACCCCTAAATAATTCAGCACGTACAGAATATTCTCCAGTATCACCACAGTTATTTTCAGATGTTCCCAGTTGGTCCAAAAGTATCCTTTTTAAGTTTTTTCTTTTTTAAATAAAAAATCGAATCGAGGTTCGAGCAGTACCTTTGGTTGCCAGGTTTCTTTGCTCCCTATTACTCTGGCCTTTTTGCTTTCTCTGGACCTCATGGTGTTGACGTTCTTGAAAAGCCCAGCCAGTTGTCTTCTAAACTGGCTGAATTTTGGATTTGTCTGATTTTTCTTTCTGGTGAGATTCAAGTTAAGCTCTATTTGGGCAAGACTACTACCTTTTACAACTCCAAATTAGGACAAGGTTTCAGGTATGCCGGGAGAGGGCGATGAGTGCGGAAGTGTCCTGAGGTGTCACTGTTATTCTAGACGAGGCTCACAACTGCTCCCCGCTCTGCCCCCTGAACGAAGAGGCTGTGTGGCTGTTTGCAGCTTTGGTTGGGTTGCGCCACAGGCTTTTCCACTTGGCAGTCGCAGGAATACTCTGTCTTGTTTTGTGGTAGAGCCTGTCCTTGGGATATTGGTTTCTGTCTGTATGGGGGGATTTGGGAACATGCAAAATCTGTGCAAGTCAGGACACTTTTGAGAATGGGGAAGGAGCAAGGGGCCAAAACCCACGCCCACTGCTGCCAGCAGGAGAGGACTCTACGGCTTCCACATCCAGAGGCACAGGTGGGGACGGAGGGTGCCCCTCTCTGCTGCTCCTTTCTGTGGTGGGTATTCAGGGCAGCCTCAGTTTCTCCCCCAGGGAGCATGTCTACTCTAGGGCATTTCCTCCCAGCATGAGGAATGAGGGGGCAGTGCTCCGACACACCCGCCCAGCCTGGATCTTGGAAAAACTGTGTGTGTTGGGGGTAGGGCACAGCTTAGGACCAATGTCCACTCACTGTAGCCAGAGAGCTCACTCATATAAGCCCCTGTGTGGGCCACGTTGGGGCAGGGGCAGCTGCTCCTAGAAGGACAAAGAGGTAATAGGTAGGTTAAGTGTCCACTGAAGTGACCATTACCAACTGGATTAAAAAATAAATCACTGACCTTCACCAAAAGGGGAACGGGCTGAGGTCAGAGATAATAAAATACCAAGTAACTAAACAGGAATTAGGAGTGGGGTGGATGAGGATGTGGAAATGCGACAGGAGACTTAGCCGGAGGCGAGTCCAGACAGGACCGTCACTCCCTGTTTTCCAGGCTGCGGGGACCGCGGGAGCTGCCTGGGCGCGCTGGCTTGCTCCCTGCCTCGGCCTGGATTCTTGGCAGGTTCAGCATCTCCACCAGCAGCTCTAAGAATCCTGAGGCGCCTTCCAAACATGAGAGGGGAATACAGAGTTATAGGAGACTCTCAGCTTGGCCCCAGCGAGGTTGCGGGTGGTGGAGATTATTGGGAGCGCCAGCAGAGGGCAGTGCCGGGTCAGGCATTTCCCAGGCACAAGGGAGGTGCCTTCTCAGCCAAGGTGAGTCCCCGTGATTAGTTTCTGCCCTTGGCAGACTTTCCTGAGTAAAATGGGGTAATGTTTCTTTCCATTTCCTCCCGGAACTTTGAGAGTCTACCTCAGACTATGATGTGTAAATACTAATAATTAGTCTGCCCAGCCTCATACAGCCCTAAAAACCATTGATAACAGCACACTATTGGATCGTGTAGCACTTTCAGGGGACTCAGAGGGTGTTGTGCATTTATGAAATGCTTACTATGTGCCAGACACCTTGCTGAAGTCACCCCCCCCCATTATTTACCCCTGCAAGAAAGTATGATATGTCCATTTTCCAAAGGAGGAAACGGAGGCTCACTCAAGTTCAGTGGCTCGTGTGACGTCCCTTGGCAGGAACAGGATTCAGCCTCCAGTCTGCTGGGCCATAGGCTTCTCCCAGACCCTCAGTTTCCCCCAGTTCTCATCTGCCACCCCGATGTTTCTAATTTCAGTGGAAATGCTCCTCTGTGCCAATGGTGTCTACCGTTTGGACAGGGAAACTGATGCATCAAAACGACACTTGTCACATGGAGCCAAGTGAGGAATTGTGCATTTGAGTTACTCTTTTGTCCCAAAGGCCAGTTATCTCTCAACATGTTTTGTATACACTGAGAGCGCCCAGAGCATTGTACACACAAATCGTTAAGTGAGGCACCTTGTTGACTGCAAACACCTTTTGTTTCCACACTGCTCATGGACCACAGCAGGTGGGCTGTGGCTTCAGCACTGAGGACCTGCGCTCTCTTCCTCCTGTGACTCAAGGGGCTGGTCTCACTGTCTCTGGCAGTGAACTTGAACAGGCCAGCATCACACCTCACACATCTACCCATGGCAAACATAATTAACCATGCTGAAAAAATGACTTTTCTTCCATTTGCCTCTTATTAAAAAAAAAAAAGAAGAAGAAGGTGGGTTTCTCCTTCATTTGTTTTGTGTGGTTTTGTAGATTGGTTGGTTCACACTAGATTGACCTGTTGATATTACTGATGACCTCATGCTCCCCGAACAGCCAGATTTGATCATTCTTGATCAGTTCTTGGCCTTAGTGGTTGATCCAATAATATTTTGATTCTGGTCCGTGTTGCTGGAGATGACCCATCAGTCATCCCAGGTTCCACACCAGCTGACAAGCTGGATTGGAGAAAGTGGCATGGATCCAAAACATAACTGAGCCTCTTTTTCTTACTTAATTGAACTTCCCATCCTTACCCCCCAACCCTGTCCCAGTCATGGGGCGGGGTGGCACCTGGAAAGTGACAGCAACCCCTTGCTCTAGGGCAAAGAGAACTTCTGTCCTGGGGAGAGAAGAGAATGCAGAAAGGGGCCCATCCACCTGCAGCAGACAGGATGAGAAGGGGGTGGAGCCTGTTTTTTGCCAATGTAACCACCCCCAGTGGTGTGAGGCACAGGGCCAGTCTGATGTCCCTGTGGGAGGGGAGGGAGCCTGGGGGGCAGGGGGAAGATGGGCAGTTTGTTACCAGGGAGAGGGTGGGGGAGCTTCAGGACAAAGGTGCTGGCTGTATTTCTCTCTCGTATGAAGAATATGACGAGGAACAAGTTTCCCCTCCAAATACCTTCCATCCTTAGAAGTCCCCGGCAGCGCTCAGTACGATGGAAATGTGTGTCAAAAAAGATTCCATCTTAAATGCCACAATTCAGTCAAGTTCCCCTCCAACTTTTCACAGAGGCAAGGATAGATCAAACTGTCTGGACCTTTCTTAGAGCTTTGGTAAAAATTCACTTTCCAGAATTTAAATGTGTTTAAATGAAAATGCCAAGTTTACATTTCTATTCTTATGCAGGAAAATAATTTTTGTCTCTTTTTCTGCATTTTGGTTGTTAAATAGTGGCACCAAGCTAGTACACCCCAGAAAAATCAAAGAGTGCTTTCTTCAGAGTCCCATGACCTCAAAACTATGAGCAAAAAAGGTCTCTAATCAAAAATCTCTCCCCTTTGAACACGGCGGGTTATTTTTGTAGCAGTCTGCACCTCACCCTGTAATCAAAGCCTGTTATCTTGGTCTTGCAATATTTGTGATTCAGAATCTAATCATGACTGTGTCTGGCACATACATCAGTAGTTGCATTTAAAGGGGAGCAAATTGTGAACTTCTCTTTCAACTTGATCTTGCATATTGCATTCGAAACTACTTCCTTAACATAGCAAACTCTGACTTTGAACAAGAAAAGAGAATATACTCCCCAGTGGAGGCGACCCATAAAGCAAATTCTGATTTGTGACTCGGTGGCTTTGAGTGATGCATTGTTAATTTTTTCCAAGTCTCAGGGGCGTCGTGTATTTATTTGAAAATTTACCAACCAGGGTCTAAACTAGTCTTGAGACCTTGCAAATGCTCAAGGAAAAGTGCTCAGAGGAGGTTGGTCGTGGGAAAGTCTGCCTTACAGAACAGTCTCAGGCTGCCGGGCCCTGAATCGGGTCTATAATTACTTTTTGGAGCCATGGCAATTTGAGGTGATGCATATACGTTCGGTCTCTATAATGCACTCATTAACTTGAGACCCAAAGGTTTCAGAACTTTGGGAGATGCTCCTCACAGCTGGACTCTTTCCAGAGGGAGAGAAAACATAAGATTCTCGTCTGCCTGGTTAGCTCCCTTGTCCGGCAGTATTCGCCGTTAGAAATAGTTACAGTAATGTTGATGCACAACAGTGGATTGCAAGAGACAAGTATGTATCTGGCTTTTTGAAGACCTGGGAAACTCCATGTGGTTACTTCAGTGAGAGTCTCAGAAGCTGACCTGGATTTCGGGGCAGTTTCTATTAAAAAGGCCAGGCCCTGGTGGGTGGATGGGAACCTAATTTCTGGAGTGGGGCTGGCACTGGGAAGGGTATGGTTTTGGATTAGGGCCTCGCCCTTCCACCAGCTGCGTGGGCCAAATCTTGTCACCCAGCCATTCTGAGCCTTAGTTCTCCTGCCTGGAACATGAGGGTAATGCCATCTATCTCTTGGAGTCACAATAGGACTAAATGAGATGGGAGGCTGAGGCCCCTAGTTCCAGATACACAGGAGGTGGTCAAGAACTGGTAGCTTATTACTAAGTCAGTCAGCAAGCCCCTGTCAAATAGGTTCAGGCCTTTGGCCTTCAGGTGATGACCCCTCCTGCATTTGACTTGACCTCTAGCACCTCCATTCATCGCTCCAGGTGAGGCGCTACCTGTGTAGCTGATCCCTGGAACCTTAACCCTGGGCTGACCCAATCCCCTGAAGTCATCCTGTCTTTGAGGGTGGGAGCGTGTAGATTGTATAACAGCCCACAGGACACAGGAAGCAGCTTCATCCCTGTGGGTTGGCCAAGTGCTGGGACCGGTGCTAAGTGCCAGCTCTGACACCAGTGGTTAGTGCTAGGAGGTGCCCCCGGTGAAGGGCCAGGGCTCTGGGCCCCGCCACCCGCCTTGGAGTCTGCCGGTGCTCCCCCTCCTGCTGCGACACCAGGCCAGTTACCTCTCCGGCCTCAGTTACTTCACCTGTGAAGTGGGCCAGGCGTGGTCTGTCTGACCACTTACCTGTCACCTCTCCACTGTGCCCATCATCTCCCAGAGCTGGACACGCTGTCCATAGCCTGGGTCAGTGTGTCTATCACACGTGGCTGTGACCCAAACTTCCAGCAGGCGGCCCCAGAGGCTTACCTGCAACTCTGAACGCAACACACCCAGGTGCTGCCCGTGAGTGAAAATGCGTATGTTCCAGGTCATCTCCGAGCTCCTCGCTGGCATTTTGTTAACTGTGTTTTACGTTGCCATGTTTTGAGTGAGTTGATGTGCCTAAAAGGTAACTTTTCCACCAGCTGTTTGATGCTTAGTAGACACAGCCCCATTCATCCCAAGGAAGCTCATGCGGACCCCAGGAAAGTGCAAGGCACGGATTTAGAAATTAACAATGATTATTACTTTGTAAAGGTGATTACACAGCAGGAATTAAGAATTCCTTATTGGCTGTGGAACCTAAGTGTTCACGTACTCTCAGGTTTTAGGATAAGTGAGAAAAAAGGACAAAAATGCTTACTGCGTTTGGAAATTCTCAGACCAGGAGCTGCCCCCGTTTTCACGTCAGTACTGCACCTCCCAGCACAGATGGTAAAGCCCCACAGAGCTGTCATTTGGGGGAGAAGCAAGAGTGGACCTTCCGTACCCTACCCCTGAAAACCACCTGTGATTCACGGTTGGTGATGGCATCAGGAAGGTCTCTGTCAAAGCCACAAGCAAGTGAAGGGTCCCCATAAAGCAACTACCGCACAGCTCTGTTTGGTGGGCCCAGAGGAAAATCAAGGAGAGTCGCAGGTGCACAAAACTAGATGCGGGTCAGGCAGAGACATGGAGATGAGAGCTGCAGCAGCCGGGACACTCTGTTCTGTTCTGCCCTTTCAGCCACGTTACCCAGGCAATAACCATGAAAGAGCTGGAGAAGCCAGGGCAGGCGGGGAAGCCAGCGTGGGTAAGAGCGGACTTAGGCTGGCACCAACCCAGGTGCCGGCCCGATCTGTTCACGCGCCAGCTCAGGTGAGATGCCCTCCCTGCACGTGGGAGAGTGTCAGAGAACATCCACAGGCAGACAGTCCATAAAGGAGACATTTGTCACGGTTGTCACATGATTATTTTGCCTTGTGAACAGGCTGTATGAGCATCATTAGAACGATAAAAAAATTTTGGATTTGTGATGGAGTATTTTGAGTAAAGATGAAGAACTTTTATATAGGAGAGGGGTTCTCTTAACATCATCAAACTTCGATATGTGGAAAAAGATAACAACATAGTGGGGGCTGTAAGAAGTGTGCCCCCACTTTCAATGAGTTAGAACATGCTAGGCATTACCCTCCACCGCTGAGTGGGTGAACGTCCCCCTGATTCTCAGGTTAGAGCTGCCACCTGGTCCCCGTCTCAGCCAGGCCCGTGGAGCCTGTCTCTTTCATGCAGAGGAGGCTCTGATGAGTATCATCGCATCCCAAGCACTTAGGATGAGGCCACGTTTACTAGGACTGGAATCTCCACACCTGTCCTAGTGTATTGTCCGCAGGAGCTCAGTGAGAGTCAGCTGAAGGAATGAACGAAACCAGTAAGTTTCCTAAGCATTGGAGAATTTGCACGGAGTTTCTATTTTATTTTAAAAATTTATCAGTTCACATATAAGAGCTTTGGTTAGGACCAGAAAACTAATTATAAAGCTTTTGGTCAAACGGACAAAAAAACAAAAACAAAACCAAAAAAACTCCACTACGTTTGGATCGCTGAGCTTTAAATTCAAAGCTTGGTTTGCATGATGCCTGGCTTTCTGGGATGAAATACAAGGATTGTTCCTTTATGATATGTGGAGTCTCCAAATATTCAAAATTGTATTTTATGGTTTTTCCTTGTTTTTGTTTAAAAATAAAGCATGTGTGTGTTGGGCAGGGGCAGTCACAAAGAACCACCAGCAGCAAACAAACAAAAACCCACTTTGATGAAGCGTAAGCAGCTCGGTGAAGCGTGTTTCATCCCGGTGCCAAATGACGCTCACTGAAATCGCAGCAATTTTTGATGCACTTGCCAATGTTTGTGTTGTTTTCACTTTAAAGATGTAACAGATTGCCACAAAATAAATAATTTAAGCTTTATATTTCAAAAGAGTCCAAGAGCTTGCGTCTTCCACTCCTGGCTTCTCTTCTGGGACTGAGCCGTGCCCAACAAAAGCAGCCCTCCCGTCTCTGTGACACTCCATTTGGACTGTTGTGTGGTTTGTTGTTTTTTTTTTTTTTTTTTTTTTTTTTTTTTTTTTTTTTTTTTTTTTTTTTTTTTTTTTTTTTTTTTTTTTTTTTGCAATGTTGAATCTATTTTTTACTGTTCTGTTCCAAATGCCATGGGTTCTGTCATTGCTCAGTGCTACAGCGATAACTCCCCTTATGCAGGAAGAAGCGGGGCACATGCCATAGCATCTGCTTTGATCTTGTAGGGGGACAGTTTGGAAGGTGTGCCCAGACAGAGTGCTCAGGGTTGAGAACTTAACCCTGGTTCCCCAGGGATCCCCAATTTCCATACTGACTCACATTTGAAGTTCAAGCCATGAACAGTGGGGCAGATTTTGCACGCAGTGTCCTCAGTTTAACTTACGATAGCTTCAGCCTTGGCAAATTAACTTCACACAAAATGATCCCACCCTAGATCAGTTACTGGGCTTCTCACTCCACAGTGTGCCTTTATGGTACAACTAAGAGAGCAGGAACATCTATGTTAAAAAAAAGCAGAAGCCAATATTGATTTATGCTGTCCTGTACTTCCTAAATGCAATTGAATGGCTTTTGTAAACAGAAAACAAAGATATCGTCTGAAAGTACCTGAACAATAAACTGACAAGCTTGGTGTTCTATTCCTGCAGGCCGACACTGTGAGGTGCATCAGATGATTGGGAACTACATGTGGGACCCCAGTACCAACAAGTCATTTGACATCGGCGTCAACAGAGACAGCCTGCTTCCTGTCTGGTGGAACGGGTCGGAGCCGCTGTGGGTCACTCTGACCAAGGCCCAAAGGAAAGTCTACATGTACTACTGGCCGGGTGAGTACATCCAGGCCCTGCCCACCTTCCACATCTCCAAACACCCCCCACAGAGTCACTGAAGACAAAGCACATGGGAGATGTGTTTGAAGATGGAGCCAGGGTTTGGAAAATAGGATCTTTATTCAAGAAATATTTCTTAGTCTCACCTTTAACAGGAACCTAATCAACAAAGCAAACAAATAAGCATAATATAACCAAAGACACTGAAATTGAGAACAGACTGAAGGTCATCCGAGGGGAGAGGGGAGGGAATTTCAGGGGAAAAGGGGTACGGTTTAGAGCAACAAGTATAAAGGACACATGGACAAAAACTAGAGGGGGTGGAAATGGGAGGGAGGTGGGGAGGGTTGAGGTGGTGGGCTGGGACAGGAGTAAAAGACAGATAACTGTACAAGAACAATTAAAATTTTT